>OX457025.1:50861097-50966168 GCA_949752745.1 Protula sp. h YS-2021 | reverse complement strand
TGCTTATATAATAGGTCACTGACGTCTTCGCGGGGAAAACTACAGACAAATGCGAATAAAAATCTGAACTTATAAGAAAAAATGACTTCACATGGCGCGATTATGATAACAGCAACAGATGTTTAAAAAACACACACACACACACACAATACACAGGGCTTTATGCTAATTTTTTTTAAACACATTCCGGCACATTTTCGGCCACTGGATCTTGTTGCCTGTCCCCACCACCACTCTTACATGCCCCCACATCTCTTCCGTTGGTCACCCCCTCCCCCCCTCCCCACCTTCATTAATAAACGCTCTAATGCTTATATAATAAGTCACAGACAGATGTGAATAAAAATCTGAACTTATTACAAAAAAATATAAATGTATATAGCGTTACTTACCCCATACTGTACAATGCAATATCCTTACTATCTGCTCAAGACTTTTTCTTCGAGATATTATCCCATTTGATTCGCTCATTATTTCTTTGATTTTGCACTGCTTTTTTTTCAATTTTTAAATTGCCAAATGTGTTAGTGACATCTTTGAAGTTTACATATTTCTGAAAGTGTTCGTACAACGGATCTTTCTTGATAAACGCATCCGCTAAACGAGCCGGTTTTAAATTTTTTTTTTTTGGCGTCTCGGCCCCACTCTCTCACATTTCTTCACTACTTTACAACCGGTGTCAGAAATCTGTGAAGTGTCATGCTCTGGGATATTTTGTAGTGAAATATCATGCTGTGAACTTCTACAGCTATCGCTACATTGCTCATTAAGCCAGTTGACAACTCTTGCTTTATATCCAATGTTTTCTCCTCCAATACAGTTTTCTAAACGTTTGCGAGCAAGCTTCGCACTTGGACTATAATTATCGGCATTACATTTTCGCCGTTTTCTGTACTTCTTTCTTTCTTTGTTATTGTGCCTACCCATGTTTAAAACAGGTGTCAAAGACCACAAACAGCCCTAAATTTCATTTCACTAGATTTTACGCCAATTTATACGATCTCCCAATCAGTCAACACTTCTTTTCCTTCAATTTTCCCACATTCATCCAACTGTTCATTTTTTCACTAAGGTTTGACGCATTTTGACTTGGGTTTGAGCATCTCTCTTCTCCTCTTCAAATAAGCTTTTCTGCTCACTTTATCGTGGCGACCCATATTAAGCTATGTTGATCTTGCTTGAAAATTTGCTAAACGAGGACGGAACCAAGAAGTTGTTAAAATTAAAACATCCTAACAATAAGCCAATTCGCACTTTGACTTTTGCCGAAAAGTTTGTGCGTTTCGGCTGAATTCAATTGGGATAAGGACATAAAGAAATGATAGAAAAAAACGGCAATAATCAACGTTTTTTTTTCTATCATTTCTTTATATCCTTATCCCAACTGAATTCAGCCGAAACACAAAAACTTTTCGACGAAAGTCAAAGTGCGATTTGGCTTATTACGGGTCTCACTCGTATAAGCCAAATCGCACTTTGGGCGTTCCTAATAAAAATGCGTAAAAATTCTGCGTTTCGAATAAAAGTAACCGGGTAAAAAATGAAAGAAATGATAGAGAGATTTCGCCTAAATGTCAAATTTCTCATGCATCAAAGAGTAGTCGGGTTTTTAACAACCTGTATACTATTTTAAAAATGTATTAAAAATTTTAAGAAATAGTTTCAAGTTTCAATTTCTCTTATGTTCCGAATATGAACTGTTTGCGAAATTTCTTCCATATCTTTCTACAATTTCTTTCATTTTTTTATCCGGCTCCCTCGCAGTCGAAATTCAAAATTCTTTCGCAAATTATTCGAAACACCCAAAGTGTGATTTGGCTTATAATAAGCAAAATAACAAGCAACTCAACAAAAAAATGTTTTACGTTAAAATTTCATGCTTGTTAAGGATAAATAAACAGCCCATAAAGGTCCTGTTGACAGTTCAGCGCAAGATTCCAAGCAACTCTCGTACTGACACCTACGGTGAATGCTATTTCCTTACATCAGCTTTTTAAAACGTTTGAAACAGCCGAAAAGTCTGAATTTTTCAGATCTGCTTTGTAAAAAATATGAAGACTGAACTAAAAAGTGTATGCTTTATCAAAACAATAATTTTGTTGCTTTATTTGGCTCTCAATTCTTTAGAAAAGAATTTTCGATTTCTACTCAGACAGACAGTATTTCATGATCGTGTTAACAGCTTAAAAAGCTGTTTTTTTTTTTACTTTATTAGCACAAACTATGCAGAATAATGTCGTTAGACTTATGCCGTGGTAAAAAAGACATACTTTATTGTATTATGCCTCATTTTTTCTCAAAAAGAAAGTGAGCGATAAAACAATGTTATTCCACCTCGATGTCAAACATTCCCAAATATTCAAATAATAACATATCCATCACAGTTCATATTTCTGACAATACATTTTCTTATTCTTAAAAATATAATTACAGTGTTTATTTAGTTTATTAATCCTTTAAAAGCATGAAAATTTGAACTTTAAAACTTTTGCGAACACACACGAGGTTCTTCCTAACACTCATCACACCGAGCTGCGCGCGCGCACACAAATAGTCCACAGTTTTCACACTTTAAAACGACTATTTGCAAAGTAATAAATATTAAATAAAGTGTTTATTTGATATTTTGTTTATTTTAAAAATAGTTGGGAACATATTTATTTATATAATATGACCAATTGCCGTCTTGTAAGTTGACCTATTTTTAGGAACCTATGGCGTGATATTTTTTTAACCGCCAAAACTTAACACAAGGCGGCATATCAAAGGAATTGAACATTTCGCGCAAGAATACATACACTTCATCGGGGCTTTCTGATTCGCTATCAAAACACATGCTTTGGTGGTATTTCTTTTCAACACCAGGTGCCGCTCGTGCATTGCAAGGGTATTTAAAAATACAGACAGCAACCAGAAGCAATGACAGACAGACATTTTTGGACAAAATTCGGAAAACTTTTCTACATTACTCAGTGAACATCGGCGGTTTCAATTTTGATTTTCTGCCACATGGTTTTCTGCCACAACGCGATTTTGTGCCACATCGTATGGAAAATGTGGATGACTTCTGCCACAACGTAGCTCCTGTAAGAACGGACGGACGGACAGACGGACGGACGGACAGACGGACGGCTCTACCTACAAGAGGTACCTTATGCGTTTAATCGAGGACGGACGCCAGGTAAGTTCAGAGCGACGTTGTGTGGTTACTCAGGTCTTGCGTACCAGAGGTCATTGTGCGTTTATGTCCGTTCGACATTGGGTTAAAAATATCACACAACGCACGGACGACAAAATCAAAATATCACACAATGTACGGACGAAAAATCAAAATATCACATAACGTATGGAGAAAAGTAGTTCCTAAACGCACAAAGACGTTTCGTACTTGAAGTGACCACGTCCGTCTGTATTTTTGTGGGTTTCAAAATGAACAACCCCACAAAGGCAGGACATACCAATTCTTTTCTTTTAACGGACATTGTTTAATCCCACAACGACCAATCATACCTAAAATATGATTGATTGATTGATTTGTTTAACGACACCGGAAACCCGTTAGGGTCATATTGTGTCGGTTCTGTTGCTATATCAAGAGTCAGTTGAAACTAAAATCAATTAAAGTAGACATAACAAGTAGTGTATAATCTAAAACCAACTAAATTCAATTTAAAACTTGCTGTACAAGTGTATTTCTTTCAGAAAAGAAATAATTTTACTTGGTGCTACCTTTGTAAAAAGGTCTTACATGGAATTCACACTGTAGAAGCGTGAACGAATGTCCTGAAAATCTAGGCAATTGAGTAGAATATGTTTTACAGTCAGACGTTCTTGACAACCAATACATTCTGGAGGCTCTTCGCCTCTCAAAAGATATCCGTGGGTGGTGTATGTATGCCCGATTCGAGCTCTAAACAAAACTGTTTTGTCGCGAATATTGTCAAGAGCTAGCTGCTTTTGTCCAACTGTTGGTTGGATTTGAAAAAGTTTGTTATTTCTTTGTTCGTTCCTAAAATAAAAGACCGTTTGGAAATGCTTAAAATATAAGCTACAATATTTTAAAGCATTTCCAAATGGTCGTTTATTTTAGAGTCTGCGCCTTTGTGTGAGATTTTTCAGTTGTTTTATGAATATTTTTAAAGTGAAAATAAGATAAAGTAAGTAGATTTCATTATATTTTATTTACTGAAAATCGAGTACTCTCTAAATTTAGATATTAAAAAATTATGTTATCTCACAAGCACGTTTGAAATACAATGAAATAAATATTTTTGCTTGTTTCTGTCTTACTTTTTCCATTAATAAATAAACATTCAATTAGAAATAATTTATACACTTTTAAATATTCAAGTGACACACTTCCTAATAAAAAGCAAATTGCTATCAATTTTTCAGTTCTTAAATAATACTAATCCGCCAACTTGAGGCGGAATTAAGTTTAAAGTCATTATTACTAAATAGAAACACTCCATAGCTAACGACTTGTGACATCATATTTGCGTCATACAACAGATTCAACATTTATGAAACTAAAAACTGTCCATAGGCTTGAAACAATATGTAATGTTGGGTGGTATGCGCAAAAGACACCAATTTTGAAAAACCTTTCCGTGACAGAAATACCTTTAAGCACACGCGTCTGCAGAAGACAATGCTGAAAATACACTTTAGGCAGTAAATCTGAAGAAATTGCTATCAATATTTCAATTCCGAAATAACACTCCTCAATTCAAACCTAAGACGGATTTGAGTTTAAACCCATTGCTGAACAGAGACACTCCAATGCTAACGACATTCGACATGATATTGGCTCCATTCAACAGACTTCTTAATTAAGAAACTAAAAACTATCTTTGTCATTTGCTAACTCTAGAAACGTGTGGCTTGTTGTATTTTATGGATGAATACTAACCCGTTGCCTTTTTGTAAAGACAGAAAAACTAATAGGCCTCGCCGCCGTACCTAAACTAACCCTTAAAAAATAAAAATAAAACCCAAAGAGAACCCTTGCGTAAGCTTTGTTCTGTTTAATAATCGAAAAAAATGAGCACATAATCTTTTTGCGAGAACGTCATCGCTACGTTGCCTCTCTTGTTGGAGACAATACAGCTCATTCTCACAGTTAGTTAATCCTGGCCAGTCACCAATTGTTCTGTCCAAAGGCAAAGCCTTTCTTCAAACAATATATAATGTTGGATGGAAAACGCAAAAACACTGATTTTGAAAAACCTTTCCGTGACAGAAATACTTTTAAACACACACGTCTGCAGAAGACAATGCTGAAGATACACTTTAGGCAGTAAATCTGAAGAAATTGCTATCAATATTTCAATTCCGAAATAACACTCCTCAATTCAAACCTGAGACGGATTTGAGTTTAAACCCATTACTGTACAGAGACACTCCAATGCTAACGACATTCGACATGATATTGGCGCCATTCAACAGACTTCTTAATTAAGGAACTAAAAACTAGGGTTAGCAAATCTTTGTCATTTGCTAACTCTAGAAAAATGTGGCTTGTTGTATTTTATGGATGAATACTAACCCGTTGCCTTTTTCTAAAAGACAGAAAAACTAATAAGCCTTGCCGCCGTACCTAAACTAACCCTTAAAAATTAAAAATAAAACCCAAAAAGGACCCTTGCGTAAGCTTTGTTCTGTTTAATAATCGAAAATGAGCACATAATCTTTTTGCGAGAACGTCATCGCTACGTTGCCTCTCGTTGGAGACAATACAGCTCATTCTCACAGTTAGTTAATCCTGGCCAGTCACCAGTTGTTCTGTCCAAAGGCAAAGCCTTTCTTCGAACAATATATAATGTTGGATGGAAAACGCAAAAACACTGATTTTGAAAAACCTTTCCGTGACAGAAATACTTTTAAACACACACGTCTGCAGAAGACAATGCTGAAGATACACTTTAGGCAGTAAATCTGAAGAAATTGCTATCAATATTTCAATTCCGAAATAACACTCCTCAATTCAAACCTGAGACGGATTTGAGTTTAAACCCATTGCTGAACAGAGACACTGTAACGCTAACGACATTCGACAAGGTAATGGCAGTGGACACCGGTTTACTTTGCTTTGCCAGTCAGTCATCAGTACGTGCTAAGGCAATGCCTGCCTTCCAAGAAGTTTTCTGTAATAGCAATAAGTTATGCTGGTATCTTATACGCAAAAAGACTCTTAGATGTACAAAACACGTGAACCGCACGCCTTTACAAGCATAACCGTGAAAAAGGTGCCTTTAAACGAAAATCTATCAAAGACAAAATAGTCAAGAACAGTGCATACATCTTCGCTAATAATAATCTTAAAATATCAATGTTTGACTTCAGAAAGCACATGCCTAATTCAAAGTTGAGACGGATTTGAGTTTAAAGGCAGAATTCAACGGAAACATATCGTTCACATTGAAAACATTCAAGAAAATCATTCACTCGCTCGACTTTGTTTTCTTTCAAACTATTTTAAATATTTGTATCGGTTTCTAAGCCATGACACTTTCTTCTGAATTTTTCTAGGATCATAAATTTTAATATTTGTGGATTTACTCTGACGTTCTTCAATTTGCGCGATACTTGGTGTTTCGTCCTTTTCCAGAAAGTCTTTAAACAGCTGTTCAATTTCGGCGTTGTCTTCAATGGTCATGTAAACTCGACCACTTTTCGTTTTTTTACGTCTATGGGAAATCTCTAAAAATGAAAGAATGAAATACCATTAGGCCACAAATAGTATAATCCCTTCAGTCATTCAAAAATATTGGAAGAAATCGTTTTGGCACATTTATATGCAATTTCTTGCAGCAGCTATGATTCTCATTGTTTTAAAGGTTTATTTTGTCACATCGAATACTGTCTGATTTACAGCCAATGCTAAAACAAATAGAAACTATGGTTGCTATTAAAAGAAAATGCGTTAAACGCAGATCAGTCGTGGAACTGACTTTCCAATTTCGATAGGTATTGTATTGTATTGTTCTTTAGATCCCTTTCAACTGCTATGGTCATGTCGGGATCCCCCTGCCACATTATACTGAAATGGGGCATTCCAGTCCTCCTTCTAACCCTTACATGTGGAGTGCCTCACAGTGTAGCAAGGAGGAGTCCCAATTTTAAAGTCTTAGGTATGACCCGACCCGGGTCTGAACCCACGATCTTCCAGTCTCGAGGCGGACACTCTAACCACTAGGCCACCGAGGCTGGAATTTCGATAGGCAAGTACATTTGATACCTATATTGTCATTAAAGTCTTCTTCAGTTTGCTTGTCGCCAAGGTCCGGAAGACACTCTTCACTGTTATCTGTGACTGGACTTTGCGCTCTAGAAAGAACCGGTAATTCACCTTCCATGGCATGCCCAGCTTCTAGAGCAGCTATTTGCCTTTCTGTGTCCACTCGAACTATATCTGGAAAAAACAGAATATGTATTTTGGAAGATAACACATTGGTATTTTTATAAGTACAGTGAAACCCCGCTATTAGGGACAAAAAGTGACTGAATAATTTTGTCCCTAATGGCGGGGGGTCCCTAATTTCGAGGTCCCGTTCTATCTGACAACAACAACTAAAATCTTTGGCTATTTTTCTTACACTTTTTCCATCACTAGCTTTGATTATTTTAACTTTATCAGATAGCGAAAGTTCGTTCCGTTTTCTTTTCACACCACTGATACTCAGACTTAACACCTTGTGTAACATTTTAACTGAGTATAAAGTCAATGAATGAAAGTCAATGAATGAATTGTTCTTTTATACGCATTTTAAAAGACGGAGCACATGTCAATAGGGATTAGTCATATAAAGCTTCTCTCTTAAACACACATCTTTTGTAATTAGCCCTATTGTCTTTACATGCACTGTGTTCAATATAATGCACTCAATGCCCACAGATAACAATAGCGAAAAAAAACAAACACTACAGAGTAACACGCTGATAGGGGTTGTTTACATAACGTACAAAATATGGAGAGTAATTTGCCTGTCCACAGTAGAGGGGTTGTTTTAAATGTGTAACCGTACTTACGGGATAAAAAAGAGTGTCCCTAATTCTGAATAGAGGGGTGTCCACAATAGAGGGGCTTAGATATAACGGAATTTTAAAACAGACTGAAAAATGCTATCCATAATTCAGGGGTGTCCACAATAGAGAGGTGTCCATATCCGGGCTTTTACTGTATTGTATTGTTCTTTAGATCCCATTTAACTGCTATGGCGATATCGGGATTCCCCTGCCACATTATACTGAAATAGGACATTCCAGCCCTCCTTCTAACCCTTACGTGTGGAGTGTCTCACAGGGTAGGAAGGAGAAATCTCAATTTTAAAGTTTTAGGTATGACACGACCTTGAATTGAACCCACTATCTTCCACAAAGAAAAAAATTTATTAGCTAACCACCGTAAAAATACGAATACTCTCCATTTTGTTGGAATACAAACTAATACGGAGAACAATGATTTGAAAATCTACAGAGTCAATGACCGTTCCGTTCTGCGTCCAACCACACAGAAAAAAAAATATTAGCTAAACACCGAAAAAATAAGAATACTGTCCATTTTGTTGGAATGAAAAACAAACTGATACGGAGAACAATGATTTGAAAACCTAGAGTCAATGACCGCTTCGTTCTGCGTCCAACCAAAATTTAGTACAGACCTCCAAAAACACACAGGACAGCCAGCCGCTCAGTCTTCAGATTAAAAGGAAGAAAAAGGATAAGTCGCAGGCGAAACTTTGAAAGAGTATGGACATCAGGGACGCATGGATATTTTTAAGGACAGCAGCAAACAGCAGTCAAACAAATGTTACTCTCTGAAGTGACCACTCATCGGACATGAAGATCTCACTCTACAGTGGTCACTCATCCGACTTAAAGATCGCACCACACAGAATGCACTTGTCTGACAGCTTCCCGACCATATAACTAAAACCTACAAAACCTTTTTTTGTGGCGGTGTGGGGGTGGGGGTGGGAGGGGTGGTTCAACCACAAATTCCAACGGACTGCACACCCGATGATCTGTCACAAGAGTCTCCATTTTGTTGGAATGAAACACAAACTAATACGGAGAACAATGATTTGAAAACCTACAGAGTCAATGACCGTTCCGTTCTGCGCCCAACCACACAGAAAAAATATATTAGCTGAACACCGAAAAAACAAGAATACTCTCCATTTTGTTGGAATGAAACACAAACTAATACGGAGAACAATGATTTGAAAACCTACAGAATCAATGTTTTATATGAAATCGTCTTCTTTTCAAATACATATGTTTAAAATTATTAAATCCTTTTAACGAGAAACGCATGCTTCGCAATACTTAGTTCTGTCAGTTTTTCCTTGTTCGAATAAAGAAGCTTAGGTAACTAAACCCCTTATCATTTTCTCTAATTGTTCTAAGATCGACGTTTTATGCAAAAAGTATGTATGATAAATGAGCTTACACCAAGTGTGGGAAAAACAAAAGTAATAATTGTGTAAATTAATAATTCGGTATTCCCACTACCTTTCCCTTGGTATGGTGCAGGAGATTTAGATGCAATCGTTTCACACTTCTGTCCTCTTTTATTTTGGCCTTTAGCTGTCGAAAACACACTCTTTCCTTCGCCTGTTTGAAATAATAAAATCTTTTTATGCAGATATCGCGAAATCCTCAGTTTCGCAAGGCGTAATTCACTAATCCCTATTTCCAATACATCACCATATATATTTCCAATATATTCCAGTATATCAGATAAAAAAGCAAAGGAAATGCCACAAAAACTAAAAACAATTACTTATGTGCTTCAGGGCCTTTTCGTAGTCTTCTTCAAAACCTGTTACGTGTTTTCTTGAACATTTCCTGAGATACCCTGAAAAAAGCATAAAGAGTAATTCAGTGTACGAATATTCCCACATATTCTCAGTGCATCACATAAATTTTGCAGATAAACCAAAGAACTTTCACTTTCAAAAAAGTACTGCCACTAATAATCAGGGTTTACAAGATAAACGGCAGCGTTGGACAAATTACACTTTAGGTAATTAAAAAAAAACAACCTCGACAAAACAAGGATAATTTAAAAGTAAAATCCTGCAGACCTCATACACTGGATGCAATAAGTCACACAAAGTAATCACCATAAAATTTAAAACACCATTGGAACTGTAACAACTAAATATAATAAGCAGCAGTTAAAATCATATTCTGACAAAATAAAATAAGTTTTCAATAGTAAAACTCTAAGTCAAATCTATAGGGATAAACGGGCAACTAAACACTGCAACCAATTTAAACTACTCTACTTTTCAGGCTCCTTACTACAACTGCTTAACTACATTGGCTAACCTAACGATTCACTGTAAGTCTTTTCACAATTCTCTCTCAAAAACTTCTTCACCGTTTTGCCAGCAGTTACAGTCGTTCTCGAAAGAAATAAGCACAGTTAAAGAAATAACACAACCATCCGGAGTGCAATCCGGAACAAGTTGCCTAACTACAGAAAAAACTAATCAGAAGTATCTACATCGTTTTGCGACTATACATCTGAAAACCCATCAAGACTCTTCGATTTGATGGAATAAAACGCAAAAAGAGAGAACAACGAATTGTATAACTATAGCTTCTTCACTTTCCATTAAACCATACATTAAACATATATTAGCTAAAAACCGAAACAATACGAATAATCTCCATTTTATTGGAAAGAAACACAAACTAATACGGAGAACAATGCTTTAAAAATTTACAGAGTCAATGACCGTTCCGTTCTGCGTCCAAACACACAGAAAAAGTATATTAGCTAAACACCGTAAAAATAAGAATACTTTCCATTTTGTTGGAATGAAACACAAACTGATACGGAGAACAACGATTTGAAAACCTACAGAATCAATGTCCGTTCAGTTTCACGTCCAACCAAAATTTAGAACAGACCTTCAAATACACGCTGGAGAGCCCGCCGCTCAGTCTTCAGATTAAAAGGAAGAAAAAGGATAAGTCGCAGGCGAATCTTTGAAAGAGTAAGGACATCAGGGACGCATAGATGCTATTTTTTAAGGACAGCAGCAAACAGCAGCCAAACAACTGTTACTCTCTGAAGTGACCACTCATCGGACATGAAGATCTCACTCTACAGTGGTCACTCATCCGACTTAAAGATTGCACTACACAGAATGCACTTGTCTGACAGCTTCTCTACCATATAACTAAAACCTACAAAACCTAATTTTTTTGTGGCGATGGGGAGGGGGAAGGGGGTGGTTTAACCACAAATTGCAACGGACTGCACACCCGATGCTCTGTCACAAGAGTCTCCATTTTGTTGGAGTGAAACACAAACTAATACGGAGAACAATGATTTGAAAATTTACAGAGTCAATGACCGTTCCGTTCTGCGTCCAAACACACACAAAAAAATATATTAGCTAAGCACCGAAAAAATAAGAACACTCTCCATTTTATTGGAATGAAACACAAACTAATACGGAGAACAACGATTTGAAAACCTACAGAGTTAATGACCGTTCCGTTCTGCGTTCAAACACACAGAAAAAATATATTAGCTAAACACCGTAAAAATAAGAATACTCTCCATTTTTTTGGAATGAAACACAAACTAATACGGAGAAGAATGATTTGAAAACCTACAGAGTCAATGACCGTTCCGTTCTACGTCCAAACACACAGAAAAAATATATTAGCTGAACACCGTAAAAATAAGAATACTCTCCATTTTGTTGGAATGAAACACAAACTAATACGGAGAACAACTATTTGGAAAAATAGAGTCAATGACCGTTGCGTTCTGCGTCCAACCACAGAGGAAAAATACATATCAGCTAAACACCGAAAAAATAAGAATACTCTCAATTTTTTTTTAAATGAAACGCAAACTACTACGGAGAAGAATGATTTGAAAACCTACAGAATCAATGTCCGTTCAATTTTACGTCCAACCAAAATTTAGTACAGACCTTCAAATACACGCTGGAGAGC
Source organism: Protula sp. h YS-2021 (assembly GCA_949752745.1). Taxonomy (NCBI): domain Eukaryota; kingdom Metazoa; phylum Annelida; class Polychaeta; order Sabellida; family Serpulidae; genus Protula; species Protula sp. h YS-2021. The sequence continues at coordinate 50,954,180 of OX457025.1, read as the reverse complement.
CAGCCGCTCAGTCTTCAGATTAAAAGGTAGAAAAAGGATAAGTCGCCGGCCAAACTTTGAAAGAGTATGGACATCAGAGACGCATGGATGTTTTTTAAAGGATAGCAGCAAACAGCAGTCAAACAAATGTTACTCTCTGAAGTGACCACTCATCGGACATGAAGATCTCACTCTACAGTGGTCACTCATCCGACTTAAAGATCGCACTACACAGAATGCACTTGTCTGACAGCTTCCCTACCATATAACTAAAACCTATAAAACCTTTTTTTGTGGCGGTGGGGAGGGGGAAGGGGGTGGTTCAACCACAAATTGCAACGGACTGCACACTCGATGATCTGTCACAAGAGTCTCTATTTTGTTGGAATGAAACACAAACTAATACGGAGAACAATGATTTAAAAACCTACAGAGTCAATGACCGTTCCGTTCTGCGTCCAAACACACAGAAAAAATATATTAGCTAAACACCGTAAAAATAAGAATACTCTCCATTTTGTTGGAATGAAACACAAACTAATACGGAGAACAACTATCTGGAAACCTAGAGTCAATGACCGTTCCGTTCTGCGTCCAACCACACAGGAAAAATATATATTAGCTAAACACCGAAAAAATAAGAATACTCTCCATTTTTTTGGAATGAAACACAAACTAATACGGAGAACAACTATTTGGAAAAATAGAGTCAATGACCGTTGCGTTCTGCGTCCAACCACAGAGGAAAAATACATATCAGCTAAACACCGAAAAAATAAGAATACTTTCCATTTTTTTTTAATGAAACGCAAACTACTACGGAGAAGAATGATTTGAAAACCTACAGAATCAATGTCCGTTCAATTTTACGTCCAACCAAAATTTAGTACAGACCTTCAAATACACGCTGGAGAGCCAGCCGCTCAGTCTTCAGATTAGAAGGTAGAAAAAGGAGAAGTCGCCGGCCAAACTTTGAAAGAGTATGGACATCAGAGACGCATGGATGTTTTTTAAAGGATAGCAGCAAACAGCAGTCAAACAAATGTTACTCTCTGAAGTGACCACTCATCGGACATGAAGATCTCACTCTACAGTGGTCACTCATCCGACTTAAAGATCGCACTACACAGAATGCACTTGTCTGACAGCTTCCCTACCATATAACTAAAACCTATAAAACCTTTTTTTGTGGCGGTGGGGAGGGGGAAGGGGGTGGTTCAACCACAAATTGCAACGGACTGCACACTCGATGATCTGTCACAAGAGTCTCTATTTTGTTGGAATGAAACACAAACTAATACGGAGAACAATGATTTAAAAACCTACAGAGTCAATGACCGTTCCGTTCTGCGTCCAAACACACAGAAAAAATATATTAGCTAAACACCGTAAAAATAAGAATACTCTCCATTTTGTTGGAATGAAACACAAACTAATACGGAGAACAACTATTTGGAAAAATAGAGTCAATGACCGTTGCGTTCTGCGTCCAACCACAGAGGAAAAATACATATCAGCTAAACACCGAAAAAATAAGAATACTCTCAATTTTTTTTTTAATGAAACGCAAACTAATACGGAGAAGAATGATTTGAAAACCTACAGAATCAATGTCCGTTCAATTTTACGTCCAACCAAAATTTAGTACAGACCTTCAAATACACGCTGGAGAGCCAGCCGCTCAGTCTTCAGATTAAAAGGTAGAAAAAGGATAAGTCGCCGGCCAAACTTTGAAAGAGTATGGACATCAGAGACGCATGGATGTTTTTTAAAGGATAGCAGCAAACAGCAGTCAAACAAATGTTACTCTCTGAAGTGGCCACTCATCGGACATGAAGATCTCACTCTACAGTGGTCACTCATCCGACTAAAAGATCGCACTACACAGAATGCACTTGTCTGACAGCTTCCCTACCATATAACTAAAACCTATAAAACCTTTTTTTGTGGCGGTGGGGAGGGGGAAGGGGGTGGTTCACCCACAAATTGCAACGGACTGCACACTCGATGATCTGTCACAAGAGTCTCTATTTTGTTGGAATGAAACACAAACTAATACGGAGAACAATGATTTAAAAACCTACAGAGTCAATGACCGTTCCGTTCTGCGTCCAAAAACACAGAAAAAATATATTAGCTAAACACCGTAAAAATAAGAATACTCTCCATTTTGTTGGAATGAAACACAAACTAATACGGAGAACAACTATCTGGAAACCTAGAGTCAATGACCGTTCCGTTCTGCGTCCAACCACACAGGAAAAATATATATTAGCTAAACACCGAAAAAATAAGAATACTCTCCATTTTTTTGGAATGAAACACAAACTAATACGGAGAAGAATGATTTGAAAACATACAGAATCAATGTCCGTTCAATTTTACGCCCAACCAAAATTTAGTACAGACCTTCAAATACACGCTGGAGAGCCAGCCGTTCAGTCTTTAGATTAAAAGGTAGAAAAAGGATAAGTCGCCGGCCAAACTTTGAAAGAGTATGGACATCAGAGACGCATGGATGTTTTTTAAAGGACAGCAGCAAACAGCAGTCAAACAAATGTTACTCTCTGAAGTGACCACTCATCGGACATGAAGATCTCACTCTGCAGTGGTCACTCATCCGACTTAAAGATCGCACTACACAGAATGCACTTGTCTGACAGCTTCCCTACCATATAACTAAAACCTATAAAACCTTTTTTTGTGGCGGTGGGGAGGGGGAAGGGGGTGGTTCAACCACAAATTGCAACGGACTGCACACTCGATGATCTGTCACAAGAGTCTCTATTTTGTTGGAATGAAACACAAACTAATACGGAGAACAATGATTTAAAAACCTACAGAGTCAATGACCGTTCCGTTCTACGTCCAAAAACACAGATAAAATATATTAGCTAAACACCGTAAAAATAAGAATACTCTCCATTTTGTTGGAATGAAACACAAATTAATACGGAGAACAACTATCTGGAAACCTAGAGTCAATGACCGTTCCGTTCTGCGTCCAACCACATAGGAAAAATATATATTAGCTAAACACCGAAAAAAATAAGAATACTCTCCATTTTTTTGGAATGAAACACAAACTAATACGGAGAAGAATGATTTGAAAACCTACAGAATCAATGTCCGTTCAATTTTACGCCCAACCAAAATTTAGTACAGACCTTCAAATACACGCTGGAGAGCCAGCCGTTCAGTCTTTAGATTAAAAGGTAGAAAAAGGATAAGTCGCCGGCCAAACTTTGAAAGAGTATGGACATCAGAGACGCATGGATGTTTTTTAAAGGATAGCAGCAAACAGCAGTCAAACAAATGTTACTCTCTGAAGTGACCACTCATCGGGCATGAAGATCTCACTCTACAGTGGTCACTCATCCGACTTAAAGATCGCACTACACAGAATGCACTTGTCTGACAGCTTCCCTACCATATAACTAAAACCTATAAAACCTTTTTTTGTGGCGGTGGGGAGGGGGAAGGGGGTGGTTCAACCACAAATTGCAACGGACTGCACACTCGATGATCTGTCACAAGAGTCTCTATTTTGTTGGAATGAAACACAAACTAATACGGAGAACAATGATTTAAAAACCTACAGAGTCAATGACCGTTCCGTTCTGCGTCCAAACACACAGAAAAAATATATTAGCTAAACACCGCAAAAATAAGAATACTCTCCATTTTGTTGGAATGAAACACAAACTAATACGGAGAACAACTATTTGGAAAAATAGAGTCAATGACCGTTGCGTTCTGCGTCCAACCACAGAGGAAAAATACATATCAGCTAAACACCGAAAAAATAAGAATACTCTCAATTTTTTTTTTAATGAAACGCAAACTACTACGGAGAAGAATGATTTGAAAACCTACAGAATCAATGTCCGTTCAATTTTACGTCCAACCAAAATTTAGTACAGACCTTCAAATACACGCTGGAGAGCCAGCCGCTCAGTCTTCAGATTAAAAGGTAGAAAAAGGATAAGTCGCCGGCCAAACTTTGAAAGAGTATGGACATCAGAGACGCATGGATGTTTTTTAAAGGATAGCAGCAAACAGCAGTCAAACAAATGTTACTCTCTGAAGTGGCCACTCATCGGACATGAAGATCTCACTCTACAGTGGTCACTCATCCGACTTAAAGATCGCACTACACAGAATGCACTTGTCTGACAGCTTCCCTACCATATAACTAAAACCTATAAAACCTTTTTTTGTGGCGGTGGGGAGGGGGAAGGGGGTGGTTCACCCACAAATTGCAACGGACTGCACACTCGATGATCTGTCACAAGAGTCTCTATTTTGTTGGAATGAAACACAAACTAATACGGAGAACAATGATTTAAAAACCTACAGAGTCAATGACCGTTCCGTTCTGCGTCCAAAAACACAGAAAAAATATATTAGCTAAACACCGTAAAAATAAGAATACTCTCCATTTTGTTGGAATGAAACACAAACTAATACGGAGAACAACTATCTGGAAACCTAGAGTCAATGACCGTTCCGTTCTGCGTCCAACCACACAGGAAAAATATATATTAGCTAAACACCGTAAAAATAAGAATACTCTCCATTTTTTTGGAATGAAACACAAACTAATACGGAGAAGAATGATTTGAAAACCTACAGAATCAATGTCCGTTCAATTTTACGCCCAACCAAAATTTAGTACAGACCTTCAAATACACGCTGGAGAGCCAGCCGTTCAGTCTTTAGATTAAAAGGTAGAAAAAGGATAAGTCGCCGGCCAAACTTTGAAAGAGTATGGACATCAGAGACGCATGGATGTTTTTTAAAGGACAGCAGCAAACAGCAGTCAAACAAATGTTACTCTCTGAAGTGACCACTCATCGGACATGAAGATCTCACTCTACAGTGGTCACTCATCCGACTTAAAGATCGCACTACACAGAATGCACTTGTCTGACAGCTTCCCTACCATATAACTAAAACCTATAAAACCTTTTTTTGTGGCGGTGGGGAGCGGGAAGGGGGTGGTTCAACCACAAATTGCAACGGACTGCACACTCGATGATCTGTCACAAGAGTCTCTATTTTGTTGGAATGAAACACAAACTAATACGGAGAACAATGATTTAAAAACCTACAGAGTCAATGACCGTTCCGTTCTACGTCCAAAAACACAGATAAAATATATTAGCTAAACACCGTAAAAATAAGAATACTCTCCATTTTGTTGGAATGAAACACAAATTAATACGGAGAACAACTATCTGGAAACCTAGAGTCAATGACCGTTCCGTTCTGCGTCCAACCACATAGGAAAAATATATATTAGCTAAACACCGAAAAAATAAGAATACTCTCCATTTTTTTGGAATGAAACACAAACTAATACGGAGAAGAATGATTTGAAAACCTACAGAATCAATGTCCGTTCAATTTTAAGCCCAACCAAAATTTAGTACAGACCTTCAAATACACGCTGGAGAGCCAGCCGTTCAGTCTTTAGATTAAAAGGTAGAAAAAGGATAAGTCGCCGGCCAAACTTTGAAAGAGTATGGACATCAGAGACGCATGGATGTTTTTTAAAGGATAGCAGCAAACAGCAGTCAAACAATGTTACTCTCTGAAGTGACCACTCATCGGACATGAAGATCTCACTCTACAGTGGTCACTCATCCGACTTAAAGATCGCACTACACAGAATGCACTTGTCTGACAGCTTCCCTACCATATAACTAAAACCTATAAAACCTTTTTTTGTGGCGGTGGGGAGGGGGAAGGGGGTGGTTCAACCACAAATTGCAACGGACTGCACACTCGATGATCTGTCACAAGAGTATCTATTTTGTTGGAATGAAACACAAACTAATACGGAGAACAATGATTTAAAAACCTACAGAGTCAATGACCGTTCCGTTTTACGTCCAAAAACACAGAAAAAATATATTAGCTAAACACCGTAAAAATAAGAATACTCTCCATTTTGTTGGAATGAAACACAAATTAATACGGAGAACAACTATCTGGAAACCTAGAGTCAATGACCGTTCCGTTCTGCGTCCAACCACACAGGAAAAATATATATTAGCTAAACACCGAAAAAATAAGAATACTCTCCATTTTTTTGGAATGAAACACAAACTAATACGGAGAAGAATGATTTGAAAACCTACAGAATCAATGTCCGTTCAATTTTACGCCCAACCAAAATTTAGTACAGACCTTCAAATACACGCTGGAGAGCCAGCCGTTCAGTCTTTAGATTAAAAGGTAGAAAAAGGAGAAGTCGCCGGCCAAACTTTGAAAGAGTATGGACATCAGAGACGCATGGATGTTTTTTAAAGGACAGCAGCAAACAGCAGTCAAACAAATGTTACTCTCTGAAGTGACCACTCATCGGACATGAAGATCTCACTCTACAGTGGTCACTCATCCGACTTAAAGATCGCACTACACAGAATGCACTTGTCTGACAGCTTCCCCACCATATAACTAAAACCTATAAAACCTTTTTTGTGGCGGTGGGGAGGGGGAAGGGGGTGATTCAACCACAAATTGCAACGGACTGCACACCCGATGATCAGTCATAAGAATGTCCATTTTGTTGGAATGAAACACAAACTAATACGGAGAACAATGATTTAAAAACCTACAGAGTCAATGACCGTTCCGTTCTGCGTCCAAACACACAGAAAATATATATTAGCTAAACACCGTAAAAATAAGAATACTCTCCATTTTGTTGGAATGAAACACAAACTAATACGGACAACAATGATTGGAAAACCTACAGGATCAATGCCCGTTAAGTTTACACCTAACCCGAAAAAAAAACCAACAAAATGAAATAAACAAAATACAGATACATAGAGAAATACAGAAATAAAAAGAAGCAACACAGGAAATACCGCAAATTAACAGTATTAGCTATTAAAATGAATCATACAAAATTGTCAGGAATCAACAGTTTGACTTCAATTTTTTAAGAACACGGCAAACTGCCAGTGGGTCACATTAACGTTAAAAATCTGTCATTGAAAATACCATGAATTACTATTAAAATCATAATTAAACGCAATACACAGTGTTGGTTTTACAATGAAAGATATTTACTATAAAGCCACTCACTCTGTGCCGTCGGACCAAAACTGCACTCTGACGCTGTCTAAACAAGCCTTCGTCACGAATCCTGGCCACCAGATAGGATCTACCCGCGCCCAAATGATTTCGCCATCAGAGAAATCTTCTACAAGAAAAGTGCAAATATTAACATCATAGCAAAAAGAGATTCATGCGTTTAGAATCATATAACACATGGCGAGCTAAGAAAAAAAGCCCCGTTACGTTTCGAATGGAACAAAACATTACACATTTCAGAAAAAAACATACAATTTTAGATGTTATTACTGGCATTTTGCAGCATTAAAGCAGTTGGCACTGTGAACAAATATAACACCCACCTATCACACTCCTCTTTGCCAACTCCATTCCTGCAGGGGAAAAAGTCGAAATCAATACATTAAGCCAAACCACACTGAGCGTTTCGAACAAAAGGCGAAAGGATTCTGAATTTCGATTTGAGAAGAAACCGGGTAAACTTTTACCTGGTTAGTGTGTATTCGAAACGCAGAATTTTTTGCGCATTTATTAGGAACGCTTAAAGTGGCTTATACAGCGGCTACTGTGCTCCCTTTTCGAACCCTGTTTTGTAAGATATTACTTTCAGCAATGGCACATTTGATTTTGCCTCGACATGTGTAAATACAGTTCCAATACGCAAAACTCGTTTCTTTCTGTCGTTTTAAGGTTTCACGTAATTAGTCTTCTAAGTAAATTTTCTTTCAATAAAAAAACCTTTCTTTGTTCCTGCATTTTAGAGCTTCCAGTTTTAGACAGAAATACAAAATTGTTTTCGTTTAACATTTAACATATTCTGAACTACATTTCACACTCAGTTTTATATACCAAATCTTGCACTCTTAAATACAAAAAAAGTATCATATCAGTATACCTGTATACATGTTTCATATATTCTCACCTTCGTTTGGTTAACTATCCTAAACTAACTTGCTATTCCAAAAAAAAAATCACTTAAACTTTTTTAACTTTCGCTCAGTCAGCGTTTTCTCACGACTGAAGCCTGTGACCAGAGGCAGCTGGTGGCCTGATAGCTCCCGCTCAAACCCACGAACCAATCAAACAGCCCCATTTCATCAAGGCACCACTGCAGCGGCAAGCCAATATCTGTGCGATCAATACGATCACAGAGTTCAAAGAGAAGCTTTGGATGACTGACAGCTTGATCAACGCATTACCGTGGGAAAGTGTGGCCACATGCAGTCTTTTTCAAGGGGGCAGGCAGAGGATTTGTGGGTGTGTTTAGGAGCTGCTGGAAGCTTGTTTCCGTGAGAAGATGGGGCCACCTACGTGTTCTGATTTACTATATATCAATGTACTGGATTAGTAATTAAGTTTCAAGTTTCATTTAAAATTCCGTAATGTATTTTAGACCTCTCGATTTTTAATTTCCGAGAAATATCCCAAACCTCGAGTTAACCCTCTTCCCGCATTTAGTAGCATTGCGTCTTGGGAATTCCAAAATGCATTTTAGATCTCCCAGTTTTAATTTTCAGAAATACCACACCTCCCCCCCCCCCCACCCTCCACCCCGCCCCACCCGCTGGAATATTGCTTTTTCATTACTTAAATACCTATGAAAAATTCATATATCCATAAATGCCCATGTTTTCATGCAGGTTTTCACCATCACTTCTAAACGCAGAGCAGTCAACCTCTTTTTTTCTTTGGGGGGGGGGGGGCACCGTGAGAAAGTGTGGCCAAATGCAGCCTTTCTCAGGGGGGGGGGGGCAGACTGAGGATTTGTGGGTGTGTTTAGGAGCTGTTGGAAGCTTGTTTCCGTGAGAAGATGGGGCCACCTACGTGTTCTGATTTTCCATCACAGCACTGTCACCGTATCAAACGCTATTTTAGCCCTTTTTACACTCTTCCTTTTAATTCAACTTCAAAACCAATCCAGCTATGTCAGATATAGTAAATTCATAAAAATTTATAGGAAACAAAATTAGTCCCTGAAAAAAACCCGTAAGAAAAAAGCTTTTTAAATAAAAAACAACTTCACAAATCCCTAAGAAAAGCAAGAAAAGCACTTACCCCATATCTTTAAATGCAGTCTGCGCAGAACACTTTGAAGTGACATTATTTCCTTTTTCCAAAACCTCAAGGAGCGAGTTTTAACATCTCCAGCTTGAGAATCTTTATAAATGTATTTTTGCTTATCTCTCTCCAAGTTATATTCACTGCCTGATGCATATCCTCGGCAATCCATATTACATTGGTTGTATAACCAATGCAGTACTTTAGCATGGGAAAGTCCATTCCCGGTGTGTAAATTGATATCTTTGAAGTCACCGATACTGTTTCTTTGTTCACTGAATTCGCTTCTGTAACTTTCACAACGCTGCAGTTTTCCGTCTGACTTAATTCTTTGCTTACGTCTCTTTCTGTATACTTTCCTCTTGGCTGTTTTCTGCCTCCCCATCTCGACCTTAATTCGGATTCCAGTCGGATTCAAAGCCTACTTTCATGATATCATCATTTCTTTATATTAAGCCATTTCGTACCGTAGAAACTTTCAAACCGAGCTGTCGTTTCGACTGCAAATTTCTTGGGTCAATTTCTCAAGAATGATCAGGGAAAAACATCAAAATTCTAATTTTCTTGCAAGATGCATGCTTCTGAATTTAAACAGATTGTTTTAAGCTATGTATCATATTATTCAGCACCTTTAAAGGCCAACTTTGAATGTTTTTTCTGGAAAATGGAATTCTGATGATTTTGCCAGTTTTTTTCTATCATTACTTTATACCTTTATCCCAACCGAATAAGCAGATTTGTACTTAGAATTTTGCTGAAAAGATTTGGCGTTTCGACCGGATAAGGCTGGGATAAAGGCATAACGAAACGATAGAGAAAACTGGCAACAAGCAACAAAATTCCATTTTTCTCGAAATATATTCATAAATGGGCTATAACAAGGGCAGAATATTATGTAAAATATTTTTAAAAGATCATATGGTGGCTTCTTTGATTTAAAAGTGTGTACGCTGAGAAGAAATTTGAATTTCTATGTTTTACCCTTATCATTTCTTAAAAATTTATACCAAAAAAGAACTGCAGTCGAAACGGTACTTCTATCGGAAAGACCCGAACGTACGCATTGGGACATTCGGTCGAAACGCCAAAACTTTTTGGCGTAACTGCAAGTGCCAGTATGCTTATTTAATCCACAGAATTTGCAGTCGAAACGACCCTTCCATTGGGAAGTTTCAAAGGTACGAAGTGGCTTATATAATACATGGGAACGGGGTGGGAAAAAAGCCAAAAAAAATTTACCGTAGACGGGAACGGGGTCGAAAAAAAGTGGCCCATTTGACAAAAAAAGCCTGAAAAGCCGGAAGATTCCCATGTATGTTGCATGTACGGAACTGTTTTTATCTGTCACTCTGCTTTAAATGTAAAATTTTATCCTTCGCCCATATTCAAAGATAGTATTAAGGAAAAATTATATATATGGTAGAATCTTGTTTATTTACTTGCTATAACTCACATTTAGGCTATGAATATCCCAATCTGTCTAGCAAAACCGCGTGAAAAGAAGTGAGCGATAACATCAAACTTTGCTCACTTCAATTTCAAATCTTTTCTTAAAATTCCACTTTATATTAGAATTTTTTCTTTTTTTACTTTTGCCAACCGATTCTTGGTGTAGAAGTAGACATTTATGCATACAATTTACTGTAGTATCCACTTGGAAATAGTCACATTTTAACGAAACAACATCTTGCACATTTTAATCCCTTGCACTTTCCGCCATTGTTGCTCACGACTGACCGATTCACACCGTACATATAATATAGTTCCTAGTTTCTGCTCACTTTTCTTGCCTTTATTACACCATGAAGCAGTAAAAACTGGTTGTATCTATTGAAACAACAGAAAATAATATCCATACAAGTGGTTAAGGACCTTTGTCACTTTTATTTTTGGGGAAGAGAGGGCGGAGGCAAAAGTTTTCTAAGGCGGGGAAACTCAAGTCCTAAAACCAAAACAGCGTATGAATAAAGGCACCTGAATTGCAGAATCTGATTGGCTGACCCAAAAATTTACCCCATGTGCTTTCCACATGTAAATATAGGTAAGAATTACAACACCAGGTGTCGCCAGCGGCAAGGGAAAAAGTACGGACAAACTCACAGAACTCCGTTTTCCGTGCGTTGTGGGCTTAATTTTAAAAACCATTTTAATGGACCCACAGCATCACGGGGAGTCCAAATCTCACTTAAACCCACAACGTCAAACCCACAACGTAACTTAAACGCACAACGTAGCTTTCTACCTAAAAATAAACGCACAACGTAGCTCTCGTAAGAGCGGACGGACAGACGGACGGACGGACAGACGGACGGACAATCTCAACCTATATCCCTCCGTTTCACGGGGGATAACAAATGCATTTCATTATATACCGTATGAAAATGCTATACGCATGAAATCGTGTAGCATTTCCAATCACCCGTATCATGACATATGACAACTGAAATTATAATTAGCTTTAGGATAAAAATCATTTTAAAATATTACTCACCTAATGCGCTTTAAGAACAAATTACGTCCGTTCATATAGTGGTGCCCACGAAGTCCACTCCGTTTGCATATATGTTGATTTATGACGATTTTTAAAAGCCTTTCATTTTGTCAATTTTGCTTCGATCAAACTGAAACCTTGACGTTGCACATCTTTATACCCTATATGTTGCCTATATGAAATATGAAGCTGAATTATGCTTCGTTGATATAGAAGTGGTGTCCACAAAGTCCTATACATGTGCACATATGTTTATTTTCGACGATTTTCAAAAGCCTGTCAATTTGTCAATTTTGCTTCGAATCAAACTGAAACCTTGACGTTGCACATCTTTATACCCTATATTTTGCCTATATGAAATATGAAAGCTGAATTATGCTTCGTTGATATAGAAGTGGTGTCCACAAAGTCCTTAGCTTGAAGAGGGGACGGACGGACGGACGGACAGACCGACAGGCCAACGAGAGGTATCTTATGTGGTGGTTGCATTATGTGGTAGAATTAGATATGCCTGAAATGCATTTAAGTGGTAGGTCACGGACAAGATTATTTGAGAATAAAAAATACTTATGTGGTGGTTTATATTTGCCCGTGCCCCTCGTGTGGTTCCCAGCAGGCGTCATGTCAATGTCAATAATGTTTATGCTTTGTGTGTGTCATTTGTAAATAAACGGAATTATATATGTGGCACTTTACTGTATAAAGATATTTTACAACTTATCTTTCACAACTGCGCATATTTATTTAACTTGCGTTGATGCGTGGTGCTTATTTTAGACCAGTGCGCATGTTTATTTAACTTGCGTTAATGCATGGTGCTTATTTTAGACCAGTGAGCATGTTTATTTAACTTGCGTTAATGCATGGTGCTTATTTTAGACCAGTGCGCATGTTTATTTAACTTGCGTTAATGCGTGGTTCGCCTTTGGAAAAACTGCGCATATTTTTTAAACTTGCGTTGATGCGCGGTTCACATTTCGGCTCACGGCGCATGTTAACTTAACTTGCGTCGATGTGCGGTTCACATTTCGAACCAGCGCGCATGTTTGGTTAACGTGCACTGATGCGCGTTTGTATTTCGGACAACTGCGCATATCTATTTAACTTCCGTCAAAGCGTGGTTCGCATTTTGAACCAGTGCGCATGTTCATTTAGCTTGCGTCGATGCCCGGTTCGCATTTCGGACCACTGCGTATGTTTATGCAACTTATGTTGATGCGCGGTTCACAATTCGGACCAGTGCGCATAATTACATAACTTGCGTCGATGCGTGGTTTTTTTTTCCGACCAGTGGATATATTTAACGTGCGTTAATGCGTGGTGCTTATTTCGGAAACTGCGCATGTCTATTCAACTTGCGTCGATGCATGGTTCTTTTGTCGGACCAGTGCGCATGTTTTATTTATCTGGCGTCGATGCGCGGTTCGCATTTCGGACTAGTGCGCAGGTTTGTTTAGCTTGCGTTGATGCGAGATTCACATTTTGGACCAGTGCGCATGTTTCTTTTATTTGCGTTGATGCACGGTTCTTATTTTAGACAAATGCGCATGTTTACTTAACTTGCGTTGATGCGCGGTTCATATTTCGGACAAGTGCGCATGTTTTTTTATTTGCGTTGATGCACGGTTCTTGTTTTAGACAAATGCGCATGTTTATTTAACTTGCATCGATGCGCGGTTCACATTTTGAACAAGTGCGCATGTTTGGTTAATGTGCACTGATGCGCGGTTCAAATTTCGGACCAGTGCGCATATTTATTAAACTTGCGTCGATGCGCGGTTCGCATTTCGAAGCAGTGCGTATGTTTATTTCACTTGCGTCCATGCCCGGTTCACATTTCGGACAACTGCGCTTGTTTATTTAACTTGAGATGATGCCCGGTTCGCATTTCGGACTAGTGGGCATGTTTATTTACCTTGCGTTGATGCGCGGTTCACATTTCGGACTAGTGCGCATAATTACTTAACTTGCATCGATGCGTGGTTCTTTGATCGGACCAGTGCACATATTTATTTAACTTGCGTCGATGCGCGGTTCGCATTTCGAACCAGTGCGCATGTTTATTTACCTTGCGTCCATGTCCGGTTGCGCATTTCGAACCAGTGCGCATGTTTATTCAACTTCCATTGATGAGCGGTTCGCATTTCGGACTAATGCGCATGTTCATTTAGCTTGCGTTGATGCGCGTTTCTTATTTTAGACCAGTGCACATGTTAATTTAACTTGCGTTGATGCCCGGTTCACATTTCGGACAACTGCGTTTGTTTATTTAACTTCAGTTGATGCCCGGTTCGCATTTCGGACTAGTGCGCATGTTTATTTAACTTGCGTTGATGCGCGGTTCACATTTCGGACCAGTGCGCATGATTACCTAACTTGCATCGATGCGTGGTTCTTTGTTCGGACCAGTGCACATATTTATTTAACTTGCGTCGATGCGCGGTTTGCATTTCGAACCAGTGCGCATGTTTATTTACCTTGCGTCCATGTCCGGTTGCGCATTTCGAACCAGTGCGCATGTTTATTCAACTTCCGTTGATGAGCGGTTCGCATTTCGGACTAGTGCGCATGTTCATTTAGCTTGCGTTGATGCGCGTTTCTTATTTTAGACCAGTGCACATGTTTATTTAACTTGCGTTGATGCCCGGTTCGCATTTCGGACCAGTGCGCATGTTTATTTCACTTGCGTTAATGGGCGGTTCGCATTTGGAACCGGTGCGCATGTTTGTTTAACTTGCGTTGATGCGCGGTTTACATTTCGGACTAGTGCGCATGATTACTTAACTTGCATCGATGCGTGGTTCTTTGTGTTGATGCCCGGTTCGCATTTCGGACCAGTGCGCATGTTTATTTCACTTGCGTTAATGCGCGGTTCGCATTTGGAACCAGTGCGCATGTTTGTTTAACTTGTGCAGATGCGCGGTTCACATTTCGGATCACGGCGCATGTTAAACTAAATTGCGTCGATGCGCGGTTCATATTTCGGACCAGTGTGCATGTTTAAATAACAACCACACATTAACACAAGTTAAATACACGGATAAAACTGTAGGATAAGATTCATTTTGAGGTATTTTCTTCAAAAATTTCCCCTAAAATCAAAATTCAAGATCGAGTAAAAAAGCACAAGTCGTATGCCCGACCCATCTAGGGCTGCCTCGTACTAGATACCAAAAATAAATGAAATCGGATAAAAACTGTAGGAGGAAACGCACTTTGAAGTTTATTCTTTAAAAAATCCCCCAAAATACAAACATTGCTCGCAGTGGGTGTATTCTTAAGATTCTCCCCACCCCACAGCGGGATTTAAACAAATGCTGCTCTCCTTATTTGCTTTAGAAATTAGCTTTATAGTTGCATTATTTTCCAACAGATGGTGTCACAGGACAGTTGATCAACGGACTTTGACGGACTCCCTTATGTGGTTAGTTTTGTGCTCAATGGGTGCTTATGTGGCTACCTCATAAGAACCACCACATAAGGAAGAAAAACCACATAAGTGACGGATGTACCGAAAATCCACCACATAGCATAATCATTGTGGGCACGGACAGACGGACGGACGGACGGACGGACAGACGGACGGACAATCTCAAACCTATATCCCTCCGTTTCACGGGGGATAACTAGAGCAGTGTACATAGCCAACATATACCTCACAGCCCCCATCAGTTAACCACGTCCATCAATATCAATAAAGAGCTGAAATTTTCCAAGTCGAGCTGGTCCATTTTCCTTGGACGAACCTGGCCTATTTACAATATCGATTTGTGTTTGATCCTATAGAAGCTACATACCAAGTTTCATTAAAATCCTTGGAGCAGTTTTTAAGTTATCGTGTTAACAAGCTCTTGATGACAGACCGACAGACCGACCGACCGACCGACCGACCGACACGCGGTCGATCGGATATATTCCACCTGTGGGGAATAAAACATAACATTAGCAGACAGGAGAGCAGACCATGCCCCCACTAGCCCCATAACGCCCTCCACTCGCTGCCTAAACAAAAACAACAAACACAACTATCCTCTCCCAACACTTTAGACAGCAGGAGAGCATGTCCCCCACTAACTCCTTCCCCGCCCCCTATCCCCTCCTCACACAGTTCAGACAGCAGGAGAACATGTCCCCCACTAACTCCCTCCTCGTTCCCCTGTCCCCTATCCACACACTTCAGACAGCAGGAGAACATGTCCCCCACCAACTCGATCCTCGTCCCCCTGTCCCCTATCCACACACTTCAGACAGCAGGAGAGCATCTCCCCCACTAACTCCCTCGCTAACCCCCTATCCCCTCCCCACACACTTCAGGCAGCAGGAGAGCATGTCCCCCACTAACTCCCTCCCTGTCCCCCTATCCCCTCCCCACACACTTCAGACAGCAGGAGAACGTGTCCCCACTAACTCCCTCCCCGTCCCCCTATTCTATCCCTACACACTTCAGACAGCAGGAGAGCATGTCCCCCACTAACTCCCTCCCTGTCCCCCTATCCCCTCCCCACACACTTCAGACAGAAGAAGAACATGTCCCCACTAACTCCCTCCCCGTCCCCCTATCCCCTCCCCACACACTTCAGGCAGCAGGAGAGCATGTCCCCCACTAACTCCCTCCCTGTCCCCCTATCCCCTCCCCACACACTTCAGACAGCAGGAGAACGTGTCCCCACTAACTCCCTCCCCGTCCCCCTATTCTATCCCTACACACTTCAGACAGCAGGAGAGCATGTCCCCCACTAACTCCCTCCCTGTCCCCCTATCCCCTCCCCACACACTTCAGACAGAAGAAGAACATGTCCCCACTAACTCCCTCCCCGTCCCCCTATCCCCTCCCCACACACTTCAGACAGCAGGAAAATATGTCCCCCACTAACTCCCTCCTCGCCCCCCTGTCTCCTATCCACACATTTCAGACAGCAGGAGAGCATGTCAACCACTAACTCCCTCCCCGTCCCCCTATTCCATCCCCACACACTTCAGACAGCAGGAGAGCATGTCCCCCACTAACTCCCTCTCCGTCCCCCTATTCCTTCCCCACACGTCAGACAGCAGGAGAGCATGTCCCCCACTAACTCCCTCTCCGCCCCCCTATTCCCTCCCCACACACTTCAGACAGCAGGAGAGCATGTCCCCCACTAACTGGCTCCCTGTCCCCCTATCCCCTCCCCACACACTTCAGGCAGCAGGAGAACATGTCACCCACTTACTCCCACCCTGTCCACCTATCCCCTCCCCACACACTTCAGGCAGCAGGAGAGCATGTCCCCCACTAACTCCCTCCCTGTCCCCCTATCCCCTCCCCACACACTTCAGACAGCAGGAGAACGTGTCCCCACTAACTCCCTCCCCGTCCCCCTATTCTATCCCTACACACTTCAGACAGCAGGAGAGCATGTCCCCCACTAACTCCCTCCCTGTCCCCCTATCCCCTCCCCACACACTTCAGACAGAAGAAGAACATGTCCCCACTAACTCCCTCCCCGTCCCCCTATCCCCTCCCCACACACTTCAGGCAGCAGGAGAGCATGTCCCCCACTAACTCCCTCCCTGTCCCCCTATCCCCTCCCCACACACTTCAGACAGCAGGAGAACGTGTCCCCACTAACTCCCTCCCCGTCCCCCTATTCTATCCCTACACACTTCAGACAGCAGGAGAGCATGTCCCCCACTAACTCCCTCCCTGTCCCCCTATCCCCTCCCCACACACTTCAGACAGAAGAAGAACATGTCCCCACTAACTCCCTCCCCGTCCCCCTATCCCCTCCCCACACACTTCAGACAGCAGGAAAATATGTCCCCCACTAACTCCCTCCTCGCCCCCCTGTCTCCTATCCACACATTTCAGACAGCAGGAGAGCATGTCAACCACTAACTCCCTCCCCGTCCCCCTATTCCATCCCCACACACTTCAGACAGCAGGAGAGCATGTCCCCCACTAACTCCCTCTCCGTCCCCCTATTCCTTCCCCACACGTCAGACAGCAGGAGAGCATGTCCCCCACTAACTCCCTCTCCGCCCCCCTATTCCCTCCCCACACACTTCAGACAGCAGGAGAGCATGTCCCCCACTAACTGGCTCCCTGTCCCCCTATCCCCTCCCCACACACTTCAGGCAGCAGGAGAACATGTCACCCACTTACTCCCACCCTGTCCACCTATCCCCTCCCCACACACTTCAGGCAGCAGGAGAGCATGTCCCCCACTAACTCCCTTCCCGTCCCCCTATTCCCTCCCCACACACTTCAGACAGCGGGGGAACATGTCCCCCACTAACTCCCTCCCCGTCCCCTATCCAATTTCTTCGCACTTCAGACGGCAGGAGAACACGACTCCCTGTTATGGAGATCAAAGGGTGCCTTTTTAAAGTGTGAAGTCTGTCTTTTTTTCTGAGGTTCCCATGCGTTTCCCGATCCCAATATTGTAACTGGTCAATCCTGGACCACGTGCATCTCTGTGCCAGTTTTCTTTGAAGTGTGTTGAAGGAGGAGCTGTTTTGGGATTTTAAGGCCCGCATAGTCGGTAAATATAGAATTTTGTTTTATATTACCTTGTGTTAAAGGTGAAATTATAACGTGAAATTATTGGACTTATGTCGTGTAATTATTGAAGTGATTTCATGTACGAGTTTCGGGCCGTAAGTTTACCTTTGTGAGTTTGGTCAGTGAATTGGTGTCAAATTTAAAAGCGTTTATTTCTAAGAGTATTTTTGTTTTTTGTTATTGCATTGTACTTATAAATTGTTGTTTGTTTTACAGAAAACCGCCTTTTCAATAAACGGATATTTTCCACTTTCTGCCTTTTATTCCGTCACATAGTTGTCGACTGGCCATGCCGTGCGTGACGGAATAAATCCAATGTGCGCCTAACCTCCCTTACGGGGCCGGCAAGCAGTTTCGCCGCGCATGTCACGATGCGCGCTCGCTACGATCATGACCCCGGGCAGTTTCACCGCGCCTGTCACAATGCGCGCGTTCTACGATCATGACCCCGGACAGTTTCGCCGCGCCTGCCATGATGGGCGCTCACTACGGTCACGACCCTGGACAGTTTCGCCGCGCCTGCCACGACGCGCGATCACTACGATCACGATCCCGGACAGCTTCACCGCGCTGTCATTACCTTGGACAGTTTATAAGATGCTGATTCTACCAAATTTCAGGTGACTATTCTAACTTTCGTGCAGGGACATTTGGCTCATCCAATGGAATAAATGCTAGACCGTGAATACTTGAGGTAAATGTGGACATATTTTATCAGAATTTGGCAAACTGTGTTTTATTGGTTAATGTTTTTTTTTTTCGTGTGTTTTTCTTCTCTTTAATTTTCAAACTTTTAGATTTGGTCCCGTGCCTTTAAATTTGGTGAGATTTTTTGTGGTGAATGGAATCTGTCAATAAGCTGTTTAGTGTCTCGGCTTTAATTAAACAAGATGTGATATTGACTGACAGGAGGAGAGGGTGTCTGAAAACCATGACTTTCCCTGGAATTCTTTTGAATTGAGCATGATTATCGTTTCAAAGGCATTAATATCTTAATATTTTAAACCCTTTTTCTTCTGGGCTAAGAATTTTTGTTAAAATTTGGTCCTTCTGACTAAAAAGTATTTAAAAAATATTCCGTTGTGTGTTCATGGAATATCGTCACCTACACATACCCCCCGAAAGTTTTGCTGCTATGACGTCGTAAGAGAGAATTTGTTGGTGGTTCATTTCTTCGAGTTATGGGGGCAAACTGATACAATACTTACAACAACAAAAATAATAATAATAATAATAATAATAATAATAATTATTATTATTATTATTATTATTATTATTATTATTATTATTATTATTATTATATGCGGCCAGTTTCTCATCAATCTACCGCACCCCCCCCCCCCCTCGTCCCACCCAACATCACACCAGCGTTATTAGAAAACGTAACTGCCTGAGCGGTTGAACGTCGCAAGTGACATCGTATTGAAACTAGACTGTATGGTGCACCGTGGTGCCAGTGACCATGTGGGTCGCATGTTCGTACTTTAAGTCGTATTGAAACTAGAGTGCATGGTGCACCGAGGTGTCAATGACCTTATGGATCACATGTTCGTGCATTCACATCGCATTAAAACTAGAGTATATGGTACACCGTGGTGTCAGTGACCTTGTGGGTCGCATGATCGTACTTTAAGTCATATTAAAACTAGAGTGTATGGTGCACCGTGGTATCAGTGACCTTGTGGGTCACATGTTTGTAAAAATATGTTTGTTGTTTAATAAAAATTCCCCCCCCCCCCAATTTAACGTCCCCAGTGTCGAGTGTTAGCGCTGCGATCTCAATGAACTGGTTAAAACTGCTTGGTCATAGTTTGGTCGGCCCCCAACTTCGCGATATAATTTTCAAATAAAAACCGAACTCATTTTAGAAACGTAGGCTTAATTTGACCTGATGTAAGTTATTAGATAGGTACACTGGTTTATCTTTACAAGTCGCTCATTATAGTCTATCTTTCACGAGGTCAGTCTCGGGTCAAGATGGTGAGTGCCCCCTTGGGGAAGGGACTATAATCGGCTTCCCAGATACAAGTGGTTTTACTGACGATGTAAAGCCAAGACGAGTCCGTCAGCTTACTGAAAAGGGTAAATCTTACAAAGTTGAGCAGTTTAAGGGTTTTGCTCGGAAGTTTCTCAAACGCGCCAGAGCGTCCAATCGGCTGTATCGTCCGAGGAAGATGTGGATCGGCTGAAATCTTTTAAAGCACAGTTTTGTGCCGTATTAGACGAATTTTCCGACAAATATAACAAATTCATCGAACTAATCATTATTGACATCAAGGATTCCGACAAGGAGTTTCTTTCGTCTATCGAACAACAAGGAAATACCTTGTACAATCTTGTGAATTCGAAAATTTCGAATCTTAGCCAATCATTTAGAGTCGGTAGTCAAGCCGGTTCATGTCGTCGTGTCGTTGTACATCAAAACAGTTTATCACGTGGTTCAGCGCGCGGATCCGTCCGTGGTGCTGACTTACGGGCTGATTCGGATCGTGGATCAGCGCCGCCAAAGGTTCTCATGTTGGGGCTGAAGTGGTCCAAAGTGTGGTCAGAGGCGCAGACCGACTTCATTCGCTGGGAGAATCCATTGCCGGTATGCAACAAATCTCTAGTGAGGAGAAATGTACCCAGTTTCTCGTTCAGCAAAGTGATGGGGTCCATGTTAAGGATGCTCAACAGGATATTATTGGTGCTCTGTGTTCCCAATTATCTCTGTCACGTTTACCTCCTCCAGAACCTTCTATGTTTAGCGGTGACGTACTTTCGTATAGAGGTTGGAAGAGATCATTCGAGGTTTTAGTGTCTAGCAGAGGTATTCCTGAGGAAGAGCGACTCCACTATTTGAAGCGTTACTTAGACGGCGACACGAAGTCGTGCATGGAGTGTTTCTTGTCTTTGGGTAGTCCTGAAGCCTTTGTTGCTGCATGCAAACACTTGGATCAGCGTTTTGGAAACGCATTTGTGGTCAGTGAGGCTAATCGTGATAAGCTTCAGGACTGGTCTAAGATCCAAAATCGTGATGGTCAAGGCCTTCGTAAGTTTGTAGATTGCTTACGTCAGCCAGAGGTAGCTAAAGAATCTGTGCCTAGCCTGCGGTTTTTAGATGACCCTCGCGAGAATCGAAAGATGTTGTTGAAGCTTCCGGATTGGTTGGTCCTACGATGGAAGCGCCTGAAAAGAAGGACTTTGTGTTCAAACACAAGTTATGTTGCGGCTGCTTGTCAACTGGCCACGTTTCAAAGAAATGCAAGCGCAAAGCGAAATGCGAAGTATGTAACAAAGGGCACCCAACAGCACTTCACGACAGATGGCAGGCCTATTTCAATAGTAAGACAAGAAGCAACAGTACTGCTCTGCAACCTGAGGCTCCGCCCTTTCTTCCGCAAGGTGAAACCCAAGCCGTGGTCACCACCCATAGCGGTGCCACATCAACAGTGGCAGCTAGTTTGAGCTCAATGATAGTGCCTGTCTACGTCAGCCATCACAGTGCGCCGAACAACGAAAAACTCACTTATGCTCTCCTGGACACGCAAGCGGACACTTCGTTTATATTGGACCGTACGCGTGCCAAACTGAACGTGTCAGGACCAGAGGTGAAACTTTCTCTCTCCACTATGTTGGCTGAAAATAAACAAATGGCATGTCAAAGGGTTAGCGGTTTAACGGCCAGAGGCTTCGACAGCGACTTGTTCCTCTTCCGCCGGTTTACACAAGGAACGTGATGCCTGCAGATCGCTCACACATACCCACTTCTGCTATGGCCAGAAAGTGGCCACACGTACAGCGAATAGAAAATTTGCTAATGCCTGTGGCAGATGTGGAGATAGGCTTGCTGATAGGCTATAACTGCACCAGGGCTCTGGCTCCTAGGGAGGTTATAGTTTCCGAGACAGGCGGCCCTTTTGCCCAACGCACTGATCTTAGCTGGGCAAAAGGGCATTGACCATTGACCACAGCAGTGCGGAGAACGATCCGATCGGGTTTAGCCACCGAATTTTAGGAGTTGAAATCGAATCAAAGTCAATTCAACTAGTACTCAAGACAAGCGCTAAAGAAACCATATGCCCTCATGACGTCGTTGCAGTATTAGAGGCTGATTTTAAGGACTCGTCTTCTGCAGAACAAGGAATGTCTCGTGATGATCTTGCTTTCCTTGAGACAATGCGCAGTAACATTCAACAAGACCCGGATGGCCATTACGTCATGCCTTTACCGTTCCGCGATGGCTTGCCCGATTTGAGCAACAGCCGTTCTCTGGCTGACAAAACGTTGCATCGTTTGAAGTCTAAATTGGATAGTAATACAGATTACAAATCCCAGTACACTGCCTTCATGGAAGACATGTTGACGAAGGGATACGCGGAGCCTGTAGAGACTCTTAATAACGATCCCCCAGAGGTATGTGTACAACGAACAAAAGAAAAGGCTCCGAGTGGTATTCGACTGCAGTGCCCGCTATGTGGGAAAGTCCTTAAACGACACCTTATTACCTGGTCCAGATCTAACAAACTCCTTGTTAGGCGTCATGTTGAGATTCAGGAAAGAGCATTTAGTTGTGACATAACTAACATGTTTTATCAATTTAGGATTCCAAAGGCTCAACGTGGCTTTGTTAGATTTCTCTGGTGGCACAAGCCGGGATCCACAGGTGTATCGCATGTGTGTACACATATTTGGGGCATCCAGTAGCCCCTTGTGTAGTAACTTCGGACTAAAACAGATCGCTACGGATTACTCTGAAGAGTTTCGAGAGGATGTGCGCGACTTCTTGCACAACCACTTCTACGTGGATGATGGGCTAATTTCCGTCAGTGACGACGACACTGCAATAAGTCTTGTCCAGTGCACTACATAGTCATGCTCTAAGGGCAGACTCGAGCTTCATAAGTTTGTGTCCAATTCGCTCGCGGTACTTGAGTCAGTCCCACAGGAGGTCAAGACGGTCGACAAACTCTATCTACGTTTTAAGGATATTCCAATCGAGCGAACGCTAGGCACTGAATGGTGCGTTCAATCCGATGTCTTCAAATTCAAAACATTTGTCAAACAGCGCATGCTGACTCGACGTGGTATTCTAGCAACTGTGGCTTCGATATATGACCCTGTAGGTTTTATTGCGCCGCATACACTTGTTGGTAAGCGCATTTTGCAACACGTTTGCATTGAAGGGTCTGACTGGGATGACGAGGTTTCCGAGAACACGCCTCTCAATTTCAGCGATGGCTAGCCGATCTGGCCAAGCTAGAAGATGTTTCAATGTCACGATGTGTCAAACCAGAGGGATTTGTAACGAAATATGTTGAGCTGCATCTTTTCTGCGCTGCGTCGTCCACTGGCTACGGATCCTGTAGTTATTTACGATTTGTGGAAGAGGACGAAAACCCAAATGTTACTTCAGTTATGGCAAAATCACGCGTCGCTCCAATCAGGCCCATAATTATCCCCCGCTTGGAGCTGGCTGCAGCAGTTTTGACAGCCAAGGCAGCAAAGTTCTTAGAGTCTGAGCTGCGGTACTCGGACGTAAAACATTTTTTCTATACGGATAGTGAAGTCGTATTGGGTTATATTCAGAACAAAGCTTCGCGTTTTCACGTCTATGTTGCCAATCGCATCGGACTTATTCACACTTACATTAGTGTAGACCAATGGCACCATGTGCCCGGTACCTTGAACATAGCGGATTTGGCCTCCAGAGGCTGCTTCGTTGAAGAACTTCGGAAGTCAAGATGGTTACCTGGACCAGAGTTTTTATGGCGAAGCTTGTTACCTCAGCCTAAGCTTGAGATTGTTGTTGCGAAAGATGGCCCTGAAGTCAAAAGGGCCATAGTGTTTTCTAACACGACTCGCGATGCGTTCGATATTTCAAGATTTGACCACTTCTCATCCTGGACACGCTTGAAAAAGGCGGTTGCGTTGATACTTCAGTGGTGAAGTTCATTGTTGCGGTCAATTAAAGTGTTGCGGTCAATTAAAGGAGTTACAGTACGAGTCGGCACCCGAAACTGTCCTGCGCTCTCATTGTACGAGTCTTTAAACGCAGAAAATGTTAGAGAGGCAGAGACTGAGATCCTCGAGCTAGTACAGGGTCATTCGTTTGCAGATGAGATGAGATCAATGTCCAAGAAGCAACCAGTTAAAAGTAATAGCTCGCTCCACAAACTTGTTTTGTTGTCAGAAGCAGCAGATTAGCTTTAGGGGTTAACTCCCGGCCGTGGGAGAGGCTGTTGTGTTTTATTGCTAGTATCCTTCTTATGTTACGTGCAGACCTTTTAAGTCGAATTACAAAATGATGTTATAATTTTGGGGAGATATGTTATGGTGATCAAAGGGTGCCTTTTTAAAGTGTGAAGTCTGTCTTTTTTTCTGTCGTTCCCATGCGTTTCCCGATCCCAATATTGTAACTGGTCAGTCAAGCGTGCTCTCTTGTTTAATATAAATTCCTGGACCACGTGCATCTCTGTGCCAGTTTTCTTTGAAGTGTGTTAAAGGAGGAGCTGTTTTGGGATTTTAAGGCCCGCATAGTTGGTAAATATAGAATTTTGTTTTATATTACCTTGTGTTACTGGTGAAATTATCCCGTGAAATTATTGGAGTTATGTCGTGTAATTATTGAAGTGATTTCATGTGCGAGTTTCGGGCCGTAAGTTTACCTTTGTGAGTTTGGTGAATTTGAAGTGTGTTAAATTTGTGTCAAATTTAAAAGCTTTTATTCCTAAGAGTATTTTTTTTTTTTGTTATTGCATTGTACTTATCAATTGTTGTTTGTTTTACAGACAACCGCGTTTTCAATAAACGGGTGTTTTCCACTTTCGGCCTTTTATTCCGTCACACCCCGTCTCCCTATCCCCTCCCCACTCAGTTCAGACATCAGGAGAACATGTCCCCCACTAACTCCCTCCCCGTCCCCCTATCCTCTACCTGCACACTTCAGACAGCAGGAGAGTTTGTCCCCCACTAACTCCCTCCCCGTTCCCCTAACCCCTCCCCACACACTTCAGACAGCAGTAGAACATGTCCCCCACTAACTCCTTTCCCGTCCCCCTATCCCCTCCCCACACACTTCAAACAGCAGGAGAGCATGTCAACCACTAACTCCCTCCCCGTCCCCCTATCCTCTCCCTACACACTTCAGACAGCAGGAGAACATCTGCACCACTAATTCCCTCCCATCCCCCGATCACATCGTTTTTAAAAAATAACGCAAAACGTGGAAATTTATCGGAACGGTTTTATATCTTACAAAAGCATATTGTTTTAGTTCAAAATACAAAAGAACGTACAGTGACAAGGCACAAGGAAGGATGGCACATCCCCCCCAAAACCCATCCGTCTCCTGTCTTGTTACAACCTCAACTCCCCTCCCCCCGGAAACATCGTAGCCCTGTCTCTTTACTCAATCGGCCTCATTCTCAAACAGCAGCCGGTGCAGTCTGAGGCAGCCTTCTACACATTTCATCAGTGGGTGAGGAGAGGGTTGGGAGGCAGATAACTGCCCCGTTCATTGTGTATCTTAGGAGCACAATGCTTGATACAATCCCACATTTATGCATCCTCACTGCACAGCTGACAGGAACCGCACTCCGCAAGTTATCTTGTTTAAAGCAAGTAGCTACGCCAAAATGTATAGCATTTGCTATTCAGTTGAACTGAAGTGGTTGGCTTTCAAAGGACTTGCTTCGCAACAGTTGGTTTATTGGTGTTTAGCAAAGGTACCATAAATTCGACAAAAATTGACGTTTGCCATAAATGTAATGCATTTCTGACCATACCAGTCGTACGGGCGTCGTATATGTGACTGATGGTCCCACGACTGTATGTATAGTTGTCAAGATGGTCCTGTGAATGTCAGTGTGGCTGTCAAGATGGTCCCGCGACTGTATGTATGTCTGTCAAAATGGTCTCAGGACTATCTGCATGGTTGTCAAGATGGTCCTGTGAATGTCTGTATGGCTGTCAAGATGGTTCTGTGAATGTATGTATGGCTGTCAAGATGGTCTCATGACTCTTTGTATGTCCAGCGGTGCAAAATGAGGGTTTTGAAGGGGAACTGTTGGGGGGAAACAGTTGTTTTTTGTTTACAAAAACGCCTATTTTGCCCAAGACAAACTAGAGCGGCCAGTGCCCCACATCAGCGTACCCGAACATGTCGAACAGTTTTATTAACCAGCCAGTAACCAAAAAAAAATTCCCCCGACAGCCCCTCCCCCGCCCACTCCGCTTTCCAGTGCTTGCCCCTCCTTCGGTTTGCAAAGTTTTATTTTGACAATTTTGCATTTATATACACTTTTTTTATCCCGATCTCGAATCCGGTCAACAAAGAGGTTTTACAGTATTTTTTATTATCCCGGTCTTGGAAGTAGCATCAGATAGGTTTACAGTACGTTTTTTGGCAAGTCGCTACATTCATGGGTGCACTAACATCCATGATGTATATCATGTCTTCGTATATTCTCCCCAGTAACGGAAGCACTACGAAGGCTCTTAACTGCGCAACAGGTGCCTCCTTCAATGGGGAGGTGTGGGAGTGGGGGTACCTTTTGGTGAGAAAATCGCGAGCTGCTTATCATGGTACAAGACAGCAGATGACCCATTTATACGAAAGACCAGAAAGCTCATTTCTTCCAAGAAATTTCCACATCACTTCCATGGAAATTCTTGAACTTCCAAGAAGTTCTCACCTCACTTCGGAAGAACTTCCAAGAATCTCCATGGAAATTCCAAGAAGTTCTCACTTTAGTACGGAAGAACTTCTGAGAATTTCCAAGGAACCTCTGAGAACTTCCAAGAATTTCTATGAAAATTCCAAGAAGTTCTCACCTTAGTATGGAAGAACTTCTGAGAATTTCCAAAGAAATTCTTGGAACTTCCAAGAAGTTCTCACCTCACTTCAAAAGAACTTCCGAGAACTTCCAAGAAATTCCATGGAAATTCCAAGAAGTTCTCAACTTTGCAAATTTAGTTTGGTTGGTGATTCGCAAAAATTGGACAAATGGCGCCGCTTTTAAATGTTTCTAGCCAATTTCGAAATTATTTTTCTCCAGTGATTTTGATCAGATACCTTTCAAATTTTCTATGACGGTTTTTCAAACGACGATTTTATGAAAGGTTGTGTAACTGGGCGATTCGTTAAAATTTGGACAAATGGCGCTAATTTGAAACATGGTTTAAGCCAATTTTCATAATACTTCTGCTCTCACAATATCGATCAGACACCTTTCAAATTCTGAACGAATGCTTTACAAAAATGTTCTCTGAAACAAATTTCCAAGGAAATTCTTGGAACTTCCAAGACGTTCTCACCTTAGTATACGGAAGAACTTCTGAGAATTTCCAAGGAAATTCTTGGAACTTCCAGGAAGTTCTCACCTCGCTTCGGAAGAACTTTCGAGAACTTCCAAGATTTTCTATGGAAATTCCAAGAAGTTCTTACCTTAGTACGGAAGAACTTCTGAGAATTTCCAAGGAAATTCTTGAAACTTCCAAGAGGTTCTCACCTCACGCCAGAAGAACTTCCGAGAACTTCAAAGAATTTCTATTGAAATCCCAAGAAGTTCTTACGAAGTGAGGTAAGAACTTCTTGGAAGTTCTAAGAATTTCCTTGGAAATTCTCAGAAATTCTTCCGTACTAAGGTGAGAACTTCTTGGAAATTCCATGGAAATTCTTGGAAGTTCTCGGAAGTTCTTCCGAAGTGAGGTGAGAACTTCTTGGAAGTTCCAAGAATTTCCATGGAAATGATGTGGAAATTTCTTGGAAGGAAATGAGCTTTCTGGTCTTTCGTACATTTAAAAGTGAACGATACTTCCCGGTTCCCCAAACAATGCTACATGAGGTTACATAACAACTCCCTATATGGAACAGCTTAACAGCAAAGTAGAAACTTTTCTGGGTAGTGGGTTAGGGGGAGTAGAAATATGCTATTTACTTGTCAATTAACAATAACACGCATCTCTTCAAAAGCGAATCAATTTGCAAAAACAACAAGTTTCCCCTCAATAATGTAAATATAAACACAAAGATATATATATATATACTCATCTTCTGGATAATTCTTATTTTAAATAATAGGGCGTTGGCGATAGTACTTTTTAATGCAGTACCCGGTATATGTATTCACATTCCATTGCTGAGAGCAGAATCCCAAATAGAATCCATGATGGCGTCTATTGTGACCTTAAAATTAAGTCAAGGTAAAAAAAAAAACAATGTGCACCTTCCCACTACAGTAGGTCCCCAAACCCTTCATCGCGTCCAAAGCTCCGGGTGGGGTTTAAAAACAACAGTGACTGCGCTCACCTGAAGATAGTGCATCTTCTCTCTTGCGACAGAGACAAAAGGTAGGATGAAGATGGCCTTCCTGCGCGTCTCCAGTACACGCTTCAGCATCAGCAGCTCCGCCACCAGCGTCTTGCCCGCTGAGGTGGGCGCAGAGTAGACCAGGTTACCCCCGCCTGTAACCACACGAGCGTGAGTGAGTGTATCATCGTTCTGCCCGCCGAAGTGGGCGCAGAGTAACCACACTAGCGTGAGTGAGTGCATCAGCGTCTTACCCGCTGAGGTGGGCGCAGAGCAGACAAGGCTATCCCCGCCTGTAACCACACGAGCGTGAGTGAGTGAGTGAGTGTATCATCGTTCTGCCTGCCGAAGTGGGCGCAGAGTAACCACACTAGCGTGAGTGAGTGCATCAGCGTCGTGCCCGCTGAGGTGGGAGCAGAGCAGACAAGGCTATCCCCGCCTGTAACCACACGAGCGTGAGTGAGTGAGTGAGTGTATCATCGTTCTGCCCGCCGAAGTGGGCGCAGAGTAACCACACTAGCGTGAGTGAGTGCATCAGCGTCGTGCCCGCTGAGGTGGGAGCAGAGCAGACAAGGCTATCCCCGCCGGTGAGTCACGCCCCCACGAGCGTGAGTTACTGGTTGGATGAGTGTGTGGGTGGGTCAATGCGTGCACCAGCATCCTGCCCACCTGTAACCATACGAGTCAGCGAGAATGAGTGGATATGAGTACTCCAGCTTCTTGCACGACTGGGCGGACGCCGAGAAAACCAGGTTACCCCCATCCATGACCACATGAGTGTGACTGAATGAGTGAGTGGGTGAATGAAAGTCAGTCGGTGAGAGGGTTAGTGAGTGTGTGGGGTGGGGATGAGAGATTGAGTACACATCTTCCCCACTGACTTTGGCGCAGAGCACAATAGGTTACTCCCACCTGTAACGACACGTGAGTGACTGGGGGTGAATGAGTGGGTGAATGTGTATGCATGAGTGAATGAAAACACCCGCCTCTTCCCCGTTGACGTTGGCCTGTAACCACACGAGAGACAGGGTGAGAAAACAGCAATGCACTTGACTCCATTCCAGGTGACGTTGTTTTTACGCACACGAAATCGAGCATCACTCGAATAAGTCAACAAGCTTTTTTTCGCTGCACTTGCGTGAGGAAACAACTGACTGGGATAGATAACAGGGCAGCAGATAACCGATACGACGGCCCAAGATAAACAAGACAGAGTGAGAAATTTCTGAGCATGATAAGGAATAAACTTTCTCAAAAAAGAGAAAAATCTACGCACACAGGAACTGCTTGTTACTAATTTTCCCACTCAAGTGGATGATATTTAAGATATACGCAGTTAACTACAACGGGCAAGAAAGTTGAGGACAGGGAGGGCGGTGTGGGTGAGGGGAGATACGGGTCTCACACTCAACTACACGGCCTTTCCTAACGTTTCTTAACGTTTTTTTAACTTCACTTTTAATTTTTATTTGGGTTAACGGAAAACAATTATAAAGCAAAAACACCAACAAAAGTCGAGGTCACATGATCACAAGAAAGAACAGTTATCCAATAAAATCGTAGCGCCAGTTTACCAATCACGGGCGATTTCTTTCAACCAGTCAGAAGTCTGAGAAAATTTCCGCTCCTTTCCGCATAGACAGTGAACTGTGCAATAAAGCATGAGCTCGCGACCGTTTCAGACTAAAACTAGATCGTTTTTCCTACCGAGTAGCGAAAATTACACTTGGGGCCACAAAAAATACGATTCTGAACTCTCAAAATTCAAAATTGAGCATGAACTAGGAATCAGGGTCATTGTAGATCACCTTTTAAGCCCAAAAGTCCCCAAAAAAGTTCAAAATTTAACTGTTTTAGAGATAATGGTCAACTTCCGGTTTTTCACCTTAACCATGACCGAGGTCAAGACCACCGAGGTACCTCTTACATAACGTCTTTTAGGCCCAAAGGGTCGAAAATAAGCTCAAAATAACTATCTCTGACCGTTTTCCAGATAACGTTCAAATTCCGTTTCCGGACTTTCGCCATGAGCGAGGAGGTCAAGGTCACCGATGTACCTCTTACATATCATCTTTTAGGCCCCAAGTCGCTCAAAATCTCTAACCGTTTTTGAGATAACCTTCAACTTCCGGTTTTTCGGATTGACCATGATCGAGGAAGTCAAGGTCACTGAGTATCTCTTACATATACTCTTTTAGGCCCAAAGAGTCGAAGAACAGCTCAAAATCGCTCTATGTTCTAACCGTTTTCGAGATAATCTTTAACTTACGGTTTTTCACCTTGACCATGACCGAGGAGGTGAAAGTTATCGAGATACCTCTTGCATATCGTTTTTAGGCTCAATATCCTGTGCTGTTATCATACTAGGTCCCTTAACTGCGCAATCAAAGCACATGCCTACCCTTCAATGGGCTTAAATGACTCAATGCCCATTTTTGCAGATTTTATGTTAATGGATTTTTATAAACATTCCGCTGGACCAACTGCACATGCTAGCCTGAGTCCTCTCAGAGGAGTTCGCGTGACAGGTTTCCAAATTTCAACGTCCGTTTTTGCGAATAAAATTTTAATGAATTTATAAAAAAAATTGAGCTGGACCTACTAGACATGCTACATTATGTCTCTTCCAAATTTGGTCGTCCTAGCCCTAGTCGTTTCAGAGGAGTTCGCTTGACAAGGTTTTCAAATTTCAAACGTCAATGTCCGTTTTTGCAAATGACATTTTAATGAATTTCTAAAAAAAAGCTGACCTGGATCAACTAAATATACTGCATTATGTCTCTGCCAAATTTGGTCGTCCTAACCCTAGGCGTCTCAGAGGAGTTCGAGTAACAAAGTTTTGGCGGAAAAAGGAAACATACGGAAACACCTTACTGAGACGTGCAAAGCAATAAACTAGAGAGGTCAGTGTACAGCAAACATAACTACAATTCATTGTAAAAAAATTCGAAATAAACAAAACACATGGCGGTCACTAAAACAGATATAAATGGACGTCTTTTTTCATCCAAGTCTGGAAAGTGGTCGCTAAATCGGGTTTTACTGTAGGTCCTTCTTATCCAGATCTGAAATTGGCCACTACAGTAGTTTTATTGTACGTTACATTTTTATCCAGGTCTGGAAGTTGGTCTAGACAGGCAGTTTTTACCCAACGTCCTTTTACCCGAATCTGGAAGGGGTCACGACGAACGGGTCTTACTTCACATCTTTTTCTCCAGGTCTTGAAGGTAGTCGAGATTTTTTTTTTTTTTTTTTTTTTTTTTTTTTTTTTTTTTTTTTTTTTTTTTTTGCTAACCATCATCCTCCACACGCCCCGCCCCTTCCCAGGTATTTAATGTAGGTCCGACTATAAACGCAACGCCAAACCTTTAACCCAAGGCAACGGTAACGGTCTGTACCCTAAGTGTTGTTATAGCCATGATATACTACCTTGTCTTCACAGATTCTCATCGGCCAAAAAGCACTAGAAAGGCATTCTTCATACCTGCGCATCAGATGACGCACCTCGGTGGTAGAAGGGGGGAGACATTTCGGTGCCAAAATGGCGAGCTGCTTCTCATAACACAAGATATCAGATGACCCACTTTAATAGTGAAAAATGCTTCTTTCTGCAAACAATGCTAATCGATACAAAACAGCTCCTATTAACAGGGGTCGTGCGGAATTTTCCTGGTCAATTTCCAGGAGTTTCCAGGAAATTTTGGATCCTTTTTCCAGGAGTTTCCGTGGAGATTTCATTAGTTTCCCAGATTTCAACAAGAATATCCAGGGACATTTTGACCAGCTGCGATGTAGTCAATCAAGTATAAAGACTTGTGTAGACGCCAAAAAGTGGTAGTCATAGTTTAAAAACCGGTTACTGAAGTTTTTCAAAGGCTGCAATTTGCTCAGTCTCCTGTGCATCTAAACAAGGTAATTCAAACAGCCCTAACGTTGGACTACACCTAAAAATGAAAGCAATCAGACTAAAATTACTACCAGAACTTTTTGAAAAACAAACGGCGGCATGAGGCAAATCTTTGGAGGAGCGCAAATAAATGTTATAGAAAACAGTACCTAAAGAGCAACCTAAAGAGCAAGATCGAATAAATCTAATCAAACTGTAGCTGGCAAAGCATTTTGGAAAACAAAACGCCTCGGATTACCAAAAACAGTAATTTACAAGAAAGGCTTACCTAGAGAACATTCTTACAAAATTGGAAAGGAATCCAATCAACATTGCGGGAGAACCATTTTTAAAATTGGACACCAAAAATTTTTTTTAAAGTCCCCAATTTAGGCAATTTTGGGCGCATCGCCAAAAAAAGTAATTTTTCAAGACAGGCCTAAACAGAAAACATTCGCACAAAATTTAAATAAAATCTGTTCAAAATTGTCGCAAAAGCATTTTGAAAGCTGGGATTCATAAAATTTCAAATGCCCCCCATTTGACCAATTTTGATCGGATTGCCAAAATAACTAACTTTTCAAGAGAGGCCTATCTGGAGAACATTCGTTCAAAATTTGAAAGGAGTCTGATTAAAACTGAAGGATAAGAAGTATTTTACACACGTACATACAGACGACAGATGCCCCTCTATTGATGTGAGAAGAAAAGCCCGACGGCTGGTCTAAAAAGGGAAGAAATTAGTATAAAGTATGATTGTTTGATATATTAATGAGCATCCATAAATTCATACGCATAGAATGCGGGGTGTGCTTGAACCAAGGCGTACACTAAGTCATTCGCAAATTGGATGATGTCACAAATGTGCGCATGGGGCAGCGGGTGAAAAGTTAAAAGACTGCACATGTAGTTTATGTATGATTCTTTAATATATAACTGTGGATGTATCCGTGCAGCATTATATGACTTGAATAAGGACCATGGCATATCCCTGTTAACTTCTACAACTAGACCCCGATATATCCTGTATCCTAACTGACTCTTCCCCATTAACATGCTTTCCCATGCAGACCTCCTCCCAACGTCCTCAGTTTATTCCTTCAGACTCAACCCTAAGATCACACACATTACACACAGACAGGCAAATCAGGCCAGGATATAAATCTCCCAATGTGAAATAAAGAAATAAGCTTTACTTCAGCTTAAGTATCAACCAAGATATACAAGCATGTCCAAGGACATGACCCAGCCGAGTTACCAAACAAGGAAAGAGAGAAAAAGTCTGAAATGAATACTGTTAAGCAAAAAAATGAAGAACAAAAAAAAAAAAAAACAAAAAACAAACAAAAAAACAAAAAGAAAAAAAAACACAAGCACGTCCAGGAACATGGAGAGCAGTCCACGAACGTTCACGCGTACTATTGAAAAGATTCAATGAACAAAACCACATCAAGACAAAAAGAAGTAGCTTGGGTTAAAAACCACTTCAAGAACTATGTAAAATTTAATTCAAATTTGGAAGCTACAAGAAAAGGGATGTTGCAGAGGTTCCGACATTTCGGCAATTTTTTGTCATTTGCGAAAAAAGCAAAGTCCAGGTGGAGAAGCACCTAAGAAACTTTCGATTACAATTTGATAACTATTTGAAAAAGACTGAGCAAAATGGATGGTTTGATAATTCAGATATTTACTACCATTTATTCCAGTTTTTCTCAAACTTCAAAGCGAACCGCGAAAAAAATAATCCCCTAGAAGGCGAACCAGTGGGGAACAACCCTACGTAACATCTAAACGATTGAAGTAAAAATGTAGGAGGAGTAGCATTTTAAAAATGGGTCAAAACGGGCACAAAAAGTTTTTCGTCAGTCGTCAAAAAAGTAATAGCCAGGTGGGGGACCATCCACGGAACATTCCTACGTAATATCATACCGATTGGAGCAAAACTGTAGGAGGAGTAGCATTTTAAAGAAAAAGTTTAACCTACGCACATACATACAAAGTCGGCTGGGTTAAAAAGTAATGAAATTATTAAATATTGCAAACTTTTTAACACATATTTTCTGTTATGAATAAGCGATAGTGAAAAATATTTATATGTTAACATCCTGAGCAGACAAATATGATTTCTTGTTTATGGCATCCTTTTCCAGTAAAAATTTATTGTGACAAAAAGTCAGAAGTCGGAAAAATATTTTAAGCGAAAAATCTCTGTAGATCGTGTAGGCGAACTTAAATTATATACAAGGCCAGTGATCAAAGCCTCTTCCCATCCCCCACCCTGTGCGAGTAATGTGTGAACGACCTTAATGTGTCACAATCATAATGGACATGAAAATAGTTATCTTTGTTACCAGAAGTTCATATGATATGTCTACGATCTACCAGGCTCTGATAAATAGGACAAATGGAAAAATCATCCTCTTTTTATATAAATTTATTAAAATCTGGACATGCATATGAATATAAAAATAAATTAATTATGATTTCGATTTCCAGGAGTTTTCCAGGAGTCTTGATGGAATTCCAGGAGTTGGCCATTTCCCATTTCCAGGAGATTTCCAGGTTTTCCAGGAGGCGCCCGAACCCTGGTCCTATATATAGAACACCTTGGCAACCAAATCAAGTATGCGGCGAAAAAAAACCAATACCTAGACCTGCTTAGACCTATAATACGACAATAGCATTCCATAGCCTCGTAAATAACGAATCCATCATGCACGACAACTGACACTGACTCCTGACTGAGTGGCATGTTACGTAACAGCCATAGACGAGAAACTCGCGAAAAAATTTGAAGTTTCTTTCGGACCTACCAAACAACTTTCCTCGATGTTGAACAGCTGAGAAATTTCGCACACAAGATTTTTACGTAATGACGTCATACACCTGCCTTAATCAGGTGACATGCCTGAAAAGTTGACAGGACCGTCCGACTGACCCAAACGATACCCACATAAAATTTGAAGTCAATAGAACTTTCCGTTATCGAGGTATTTTACACACAAGATCTTGTTCAAAATATATACATACTTTACGCGATTACGTCATACGCCGCATTTGTTCGCAATATTCGCGAAAAAAATAAAGTTTCTTTCGCACCTACCAAGCAACAATCCCACCAAGATTCAACTTTTTCCGATGTTCAGCAGCTGAGATATTTCGCACACAAGATTTTTACGTAATGACGTTTCATACCTGAATTATTCATAGGTAAAAACATGCGTAAAAATTGATAGAAACATCCGACCTAACCAAGGAATAAATCGATCAAGTTTGACACCGATCGACGTTTCGTTCTCGAGATATCTTGCACACAACACTTTGTTCACAACAGACTGACACACACAAACACACACAAACACACACACACACACAACGCACAAACACAATATGTCTCCCCTCGGTCGGGGAGACATAACTAGGAGATTGAAAATCCCCAAGTGTAATAAACGAGTTTAGTTTATTCATTCAAACTTAAGAGTCTTAGTGACTGTTTTCATACAGTAACGATGTCTGAATAAAATTAATCATATACTTGATATGGATGATGTGAACTACAGTGCCTTAAATAAGTCTGGAATATTTTGGGGCCGTTGGATTTAGGTGAGTAGAAATTTTCGCACATTTTTTGCGTCATAGTAGGTGAAGTTTCATGTTTCCGCTACAAGTTGAAACCATAAACAATGAATTCGGTTGCGAAAAAAATTGTCCACACCTTCCTGAACACGAGGGAGGGTCAAAATGAAGTCTTGCAAATTGTTCTGGTCAAAAATGTAGGAGGAGATACATTTTAAAATTTTTTATTAAAAAATTCCCCAAAAATTCAAAAATCATCCGATCGACTAGAAGAGCACAAGCCGTATGCATGACCCCTTAGGGGTGCCTCATACCAAAAGTACATGACATCGGATAAAAAATGTAGGAGATACATTTTAAAATTTTTTCTTCAAAAATTCCCCAAAAATTCAAAAATCACCCGATCGACTAGATAAGCAAAAGCCGTATGCATGACCGTTCAGGGATGCCTCATAAAAAAAATCAAAGACATCGACTCAAAATTGTAAATGCATTTTGAATTATTTTCGAGATTTTTGCTTCAAAATACAAAAATTGTTCGATCGACTAAAGACGCACAAGCCGTATGCATGACCCTTAAGGGGTACCTCATACCAAAAATAAATGACATCGGGTCAAAAATGCAGGAGGAGATACATTTCAAAATTTTTTATTCAAAAATTCGCCAAAAATTAAAAAAATCACCCGATCGACTAGAAAAGCACAAGCTGTATGCATGACCGCTTAGGGATGCCTCACAAAAAAAAATAAAAGACATCGGATCAAAATAATTTGTTGGAGGAGATGCATTTTGAAACAAAGTTTACTAAATAAACAACTAACTAACTATCTAACTAACGGACGCCACCCGCAAACCGATAGAAATACCCCAGCTTACGTGTAGCGTATTGTATTGTATTGTATTGTTCTTTAGATCCCTTTCAACTGCTATGGTCATATCGGGATCCCCCTGCCACATTATACTGAAATGGGGCATTCCAGCCCTCCTTCTAACCCTTAAATGTGGAGTGCCTTACAGGGTAGCAAGGAGGAGTCCCAATTTTAAAGTCTTAGGTATGACCCGACCGGGGTTTGAACCCACGATCTTCCAGTCTCGAGGCGGACACTCTAACCACTAGGCCACCGAGACTGGTTACGTGTAGCGTAAGCTGGGCTAAAAATGCTTTTGCTTTAAAGAATAAACAGAAAATTTGTTTCAGAATCGTCTTAAAGTTTAAAAAATGTTTCACAAAAATAATGCTTTCATGTCACGGAATACACTGAATTTTCAAAATTAGAGTACATTTTGTTATGTCTCAGCTCCAGAAATTTGGAACCGTATTGCCACTCCTAGGAGACTTGGTGGGTGATCAATTTCAACGGCAACAGTGGTACGTCGTCTTCACGAACACGGGTCACGCATGGCACGCGTAAAGCCAGATTTGTCAGACCAATATCCGTGACCTTGAGCAAATGATCATTGAAGAATGGAATGCCATTTCGATCAACAACATACGCCGATGCATCAGTTCGATGCGCGTACGAACTGACGCTCTTATTCATGCAAGAGGTGGACACGCGAAATACTCACGTTTCTGTTGAAGTCTGTAGTTTTTGAGATAATAAAGAGATTTGCAACACTTTCCCATACTTGTTACTTTTAGATTTCAAGAAGCATTGTCGCTTAACCAAACAATAAGCATACTGATCATTTTGTCAGATTTCTGTTTGACCTCCCCAAAATATTCAAGACTTATGCAATGCACTGTAGATAGAGGATAGGTGCACCGAAGATAGCGACTTGTCGTTCTTCCCCGCAAAATATCACAAAATGAATTTCGAGATCATTTGAGGATTGACTGGAAAAATGCAATGCTAAACAACCTACTCACGAAATGGCCTTCTCATGTTTTCTCACCTGTCAGGCGGATCACATGAGAGATCACATGACAATAGTGTTAGGAATCGGCGAGATTATTCGGAATCGATTAACCGGAAGCCTCTAGCGACGATTAATCGAATAGAGAATCGTGTCGAAAATATTGCCATTTTTATTTAAATACATTATCTGTGTAGTTATTTGTTGTTATATGTTGTTGGGATATACCTTGCGCACTATTGTAACGAGCGTTAAAACAAAGAGCTGTTAAAACAAACAGCTACTGATCCAACGAAAATTGACTTAAACTAGAGCGGTCAGTGCTAACAAAACATACACGCTTACACAACTTTAATCGACACCTATTTAGTTTCTTGATTTTGTAAACAAAACACATGTCTCTCCGACTAAACCCATAAATCCCCAATAACCATCTTTTTGTTCATACAAATGCCTTGCAGCTGCCGTTGGATCGACCCGATGCTTTGAAAAGTATCATCCTATCTTTTCTTTGCCCGTAACACAGTTGAAATGCAATTTCTAAAAAATTTGAAATTAATTTCACTGGAGTACAAAACTTTTATGGTTGGCTCCAAGTACTTCATGGGTAACCCCATGTGTACCCGTACTGGGATCCGATATTCACTTTTCATCCTTACGCCTGTGAAGAAACACAGTTTGTAGCACCAGTTAAGTTTTTTGGATTTTGAGGGCCCTCCCTAGCTCCGATGGAGGAATGAATAGCACGGGTAGTTGCTGGATATATTGAAGATCATCTGGGTGAAGTTTGGGCGGATTACATCTAGCGGGACCGGCGTAGCAACAGTGTGATTTGCCAACTGCGGTGTCAACACTCTGTGGTGGGTAGCCTAGTTGTTTGTGTCGCTAGCGTACCGCTTTCAGACACATCTTCTATCGAACCTTAGGCTTGTTACGCTACAGAGATGTTTGGACCGCTGCACGGGAATCCTGGCCATTTTTTAGACCGTTTTAGCCGTTCTCGGTTGTGAGTAACGCGGCGGTGCCCTCAACACGTGGGCAAGCAGTTTTGTCAATTTTTTACGAGGAACGAGGACGTTTACCAGATCGCTAACTTCACCAATGTTAAAGGGCTCTCCGTAGGTGTTTTAGCTACTTACAACTTTGGGTTCTGACCACGTCACACGGAGAAATAAGCAGTTTTCTTTTTGGCGGGAAGGCGCCCACGGTGCGGCGAGCTGACAGAGACACCGCGGGTCTGCCAACTACGTTGCATTCCTAACTCCTGGTCAAGAGAGTGTAGGAAGCTGCTGACCACCTATGAGGAAATTCTTGGCAGCGTGCGAAACGTCTCAGCCAAGTTTTCGCAAGTGGTAGCTTTCCCGCGCTTTGCGTTACAACGCAGCAGAGTGTGCCGCACTCCGAGTTACTCGCGAGTTACTAACGCTTTACTTGGGGGGAGCACACAGGCTACCAGGAGTGGCACTATCCAGTCACACACTGAAGCCTGCATTTGCAAAGCTGCGTTACACATACTGCTGTGTGATGCTACAGGTCAGATCGATAATATCCATGGAAAAGAAATGTGCCTCGATGGCTCAGTAAAAACTGCTGCCATTAATTAACTTTCTGCTTTCGCTTGCAGTCATGCACAACCATGGTAAAGAAGTCGCGATGTGGGCACGCAGGCCTTAAGGACGATCCCCACGACTGCTGCAGGGACTGTGCTACTCGCTACGGGCAACAAGAGTGTAACGGTGAGATAACGTGTGCAGTCTGTCAACATCTGTCAGATCAAGTGTGGAGAAGTTTAAACAGGCAGCGTCGACGCCAACTACGCAACAGACAAATAAAAGAACTGTGGTCGCGGACAATGTATTCGGCGGACACCCCAACTCATGAGCCATCAGGCAAAGACCCCGGCACGCCGCTGCGGGATGAGACGGTGTTGTCAGGGCGGAACTCGAGCACGGAGAGGTCGCCCAAGAAACGCCGCAAGCATAAGTCCAGGAAGGACAAGAAACACTCGAGGAGCCCTACATCGGAAACGAGCGTCCGTGTGTCGTTGCAAGAACTAGAGCAGGAGGCGGCAACTATAACACCACTCCCCTCAACCCAACCGGCTAACAGTAAGGCCACGGAATCTTTTGAGGAATCCATTGTGAAGGCTGCGAACAGGGCGTACACCTCGGGCACGTGGGGTCACTCGACCACGAACGCTGGTGACACGCCCAGCATGGGGGGATACCAGCAACCAGCGGAGAAGCCGATTCTCCCCATGCAGATAAACTTTGAAGAGATCCTCCGCAAGGCACTACAGCAGCAGGCAGCCGTGATCTCACAACAACTCGTGGGGCTGCAGGCACGTGCACCGAGCGCGACAATTACAAGACAGGAGCAGGTGAGGGAGCTCACACCCACACCTGAACCACAGCGGGCTACCTCTCGCGCCGTTTCGCCCAAGCCGGCAAGCACGGAAGGGGAGCCATCACCTCTAGCCACACTCATGACCCAGATGGAGGATGAGCGGCATAGCAGTCCGAAGCGCGAATCAACGCCCCCCCCCCCCTGCGACATACAGGTTAGAGGTAGAAGTGGCAGACGCCTACTATCTTCCTCATCCTCTGACGATTCCGAGTCCTCAGGCTCCTCACCGCCCCGCCGACGAAGGAGGCGAAGTCGGGTGCCCAGCCGGCGCCGCATGCCCACACTCTCCGACAGTGAAACAGAACATAGGGCACGATCGAGAGCACCGCGAGGCCTACATGCCTCGCCTTTCAAGCACCCGGAATGTGGCGACTGGCTAAGATCACCGCGAAAACGCGACGTATCCCCTTGGAGAGGTCCACGGAAAAGGAGGCGCCTCTCAGACGAAGGGTCCCCAAGCAGGGCAAGCGAGGAAGCAGGCTCAGCCACAACGGTCGACCCGCTGGATATCCCATTTCGCGACGTTGTAGAGGTAATCCATAGATTCTCGAATGCCCAAGTAGGCAAACCCCTGAAGGAGACGCACTCCAGTTTCAGATTGGCCTCAGAGGGGCCGCGGGAGCAGGGCCCAGAATTTATGGCACTCGATACAGCAGCGGGTATTTTGGATGCCATCAAGTTGAAGGAGCCAGAGTTTCAGGCAAAGGACTCGAATTTTGGGACGGCTTTGGACTTCGGGAAAATTCACACCTCATCTAAAATGCGCGTTGCGCGAACGGCGTACAGGCCATCGGACAACGCAGTCAATTTTGAGCCACTCAGGTACCCTAAGCACGCCCCAACCTGGTTACCTGTTGTCCGCCCGGACGACAAGGTGACGTTAAAAGACAGGGATCTCAGCTACATTGAGGGCATCGCGAGAACAGGGCTGCGGGTGCTCTCATTTATTGAGTACGTAAATCAGACCTTGGTGGGTGGATCCCTGGAGTCCGATGCCTCCATAGTGCCCAAGCTCATTGGGTGTCTTGTGCGTGGGACAAAAGATCTGATTAAGCTGCACACAGCACTGCTGTCATCCAGCATTCAGCTGCGCAGGGACAATGTCCTCCAACGCTGTAAACTCCCGCAGGACAACTCAACGGCCGGCACATCCAGGACCTCCAGAATCGCGCGCTATACGAGCGGTACACGCAGGTCACGCCACGTCACCGGACCGACAGCAGCAGTCACCAACGGGGAGCACACCGCGGGCGCACGGCGTCGGCGCCACCCAGGATCAAGGGCCCGCAAAGCCAAGAGAGACGGGGTAGTGTTTTTCGCAAGGCCGGCCAGACTCCATCAAACAGGTGACAATTACAGTCAGCAGCAGGCCAGTCCCTGTCACGGGAACTGGCTCGCTGCACGAGAACATCTAAATTCTGGCGTAACATTGTCAGATATCAGGGACAGAGTGCTGCGCGCAAACTCCTTGCCCGTAGGAGGCAGGCTCACACACTTTTGGTTAAAATGGAAAGAATTGGGGGCGCCAACCAAGGTAGTGCGGTGGCTAAGATACGGCTACCCGCTCCCATTTCGCAAAGTAGACGGTCAAGTGCCCCCTATTCGTCTGACTCAAAACGCGAACCAGAGCCTTGTGACCTCGTACGGCCAGGGAACGGAAAAGCAAGCAGCACTCACGGATATGCTGGACAAGTTGTTAGAAAAAGGAGCCATAGAGGAAATGCCTGTGGGGCAATCAGGCATGTTCCACAGGGTTTTCCTAAGGCCGAAAAGAATGGGGGGCTGGCGTCTCATAATAGACTTGAAACCATTAAACGTGCTTTTGACGACCCCAACATTCAAAATGGACACTTGCCAGCACATCCGCAAGGCGGTCAGTCGGGGCATGTGGGCCACCTCGATTGACCTGACGGACGCGTACTTGCACGTACCGATGTGGACCGCACATTACAAATACCTGTGCTTTCAGGTTGGGAAGCACAGGTATTGGTACCGCGCGCTCCCCTTTGGGCTGGCACCGGCGCCTTGGGTCTTCAGCAAGGCAATGCGCTCAGTAAAGTCGTGGGGGCGACAGCAGCTAATGCTGCTGTTTCAATACCTAGACGACTGGTTGAACGCGGGACTGAACAGACAAAGGGTGGCCGCTCAAACATTAACGCTACTCGACAAATGTGTCGAGCTGGGGTTACTGGTAAACTTAGAGAAGTCGGAGATAGAACCCAAACAGGTAATTGTGTTCCTAGGGGACGTGCTCGACTTCACAGTCGGGCGCGTATTTCCGTCACCAGACAGAATTCAGAAGATTCGACATTTGATCGAGTCGATGCTGGAAAACAGGTGGGTTCCCGTAACTGTAGCAGAAACGTTGCTGGGACTGTTAGTAGCAACAGAAAAAACGGTGCCCATGGGGCGCCTTCATTTCCGGGGCTACCAGCATGCAGTGTGAGTGGCACTCAAGAGGGGCCGCGATCCACGCAACAAGTTCAGACTCCCGCCACAGGCGAGAGAAGATCTACGGTGGTGGGTGAATATAGTACATCTGACGCAAGGAACCCCATTTACCATACCGCAGCCACAATTCCAGTTACAAACCGACGCATCAAAGATCGGCTGGGGGGCACACTTTCACGGCAGGTCGTTTCAGGGGCAGTGGCCGCAGCAACTGCGAAGCATGCACATCAATGTGTTAGAAATGCGCGCAGTAGGAGAAGCACTGAGGATCCTGGGGCAAGAACTTCAGGGCAAAGCTGTACTGTGTCTGATAGACAATGCTACCACGGTAAGTTACATCAAAAAGCAAGGGGGCACAAGGTCGCCAACCCTGATGCAAGCAACCAGAGAGGTGTGGGAGCTAGCAATCCGATACCAGGTAACACTACTACCACATCACATTCCGAGGAACCTGAACGTGTTAGCGGACATGGCATCCAGGCAGGGTCAAGTCCTGCAGGGGGAGTGGACGCTCTCCACACGCCTCTTTCGTTGGGTGTTGAAGAGTTCGGTCTTTGGGCCCCCACAGGTGGACATGTTCGCAACGCGTCTCAACACGCAACTCGGGAAGCCACAACCAGCGATGCGCTGAGTTGCACGTGGCCGCAGGAGGTACTGTATACGTTTCCCCCAACCACGATACTCGAAAGGGTAGCAGAGCGGTTAGGGAGGGAACAGAGATTTACGTTGTTACTAGTGGCACCGGCAAATCCGGCGTCACCCGTGTTCCCACTGCTACAACGGTGGGCGACCGAGGCGCCGAAGAGGTTACCAATGCATGCGCGGGCACTAAGACAACCACATTGGCAAAACTGGCACCCGCACCCACATACGATGAATCTTCACCTGTGGTCCCTAAAGCGAACTGGCTAAAAAGACAGGGGTTTTCGGCACAGGCGGTTGCACGGATGCAAGAGTTGCACGCCAAATCCACCCGTTCGGTTTATGGGTCACAGTGGAAGGTATTCGAGAGGTGGTGTTTGATGAAATCAGCAGACCCAGTGGCAGCAACAGCGCCAATAATCGCCGATTTCCTCATATACCTCTTTGAGGGGAAAAAGGTGGCCACCAGAACAATAGAAGGTTACCGTGCAGCGCTGGGTTCAGTGCTGAAGAACGCAACAGGGTACGACCCGGGCCAAGACGAGTTCCTGTCTAAACTAATAAGAAATTTTCGCTTGCAGAGACTACCCCCAGTCAAGCACATAGTGCAATGGGACCTAAAGGTAGTACTAGATTACTTTCAGGGCCCCACCTTCCGAGACAACCAGAACACGCCACTGCGGGAGCTCACATTCAAGGTAACTTTCCTTCTAGTATTGGCGTCAGGCAAGAGGAGAAGTGAGATACACGCACTAGACCAGCTGTATTTCATAGACGAGAACAACAGCAGGGGTGTCCTGAAACCTCGAGCCGATTTCCTAGGCAAAACGCACATCGTGACTCACGGTAAGGGTACGTTTTCGGAAACCTCGCTGCTTGTGCTACCCGGGGACGCACAGGAGG
Source organism: Protula sp. h YS-2021 (assembly GCA_949752745.1). Classification (NCBI taxonomy): domain Eukaryota; kingdom Metazoa; phylum Annelida; class Polychaeta; order Sabellida; family Serpulidae; genus Protula; species Protula sp. h YS-2021. The sequence goes on along the minus strand of OX457025.1, from coordinate 50,910,012 downwards.
GAGAACCGAGGCGCACAGGGAAATTACTGTGCCCCGTGGACACACTATGTAAGTACACGGAGGCGTCAAAGGTAATACGCAGCCCAGAACAAAAAAGACTAATAATACCGTTTCTTCCCCATATTACTAGAGATATAGGGAAACCCACCATCTCCAACTACATCAAGAGGGCAGTAGTGGCGGCATATGACGCAGCATCGCAAAGCGAAGGGACACAAGAAAGGCCCAAGATGCACCCCCATGAAGTGCGACAGATTGCATGTTCACTGAAGGCGGTAACCGGCGCAACCATGGAAGACATTGCGGACAGGTTGCTGGCAATCCCCTAACTCTTTTATTCGATTTTACTTACAGGATTACACGCAGGATTCCGTGTCAAAGCTGTACCACATGCCATTCGTAGCAGCGGAGTCCATCATTAATAAGTAACACTGCGGGAAATCTTAATGTGAGGCATTTATGTTGCAGGGTCAAAGGCAAGGGCTACAAGGGTGGCAACGGAGCAAAGGAGAACGCCATGAAGGGGCGAGGGAAAGGGAGCAGCACGCAGGCCCGCCCCAACGAGTGAAAAGCTGCCGCCCAAGCGAACTGGCTCGATAGGGCAGACTTTCGGACTTTTTAGCCTATAAACATTTTACTACAGAGTGTTATGAGTGGGTAACGCAGGGAACAGCTGCGCGGGGCAGCGGGCTACTCATGTGCCCCCACGAGGTACAGCAGCGGGCATCTATAGTGTGGGATGGGGGATGACAGTTGGTCGCTCACCAGTACCGAGGAGCGTTCATATCACGCCGGGGAGACGCATGAGTGACGCGACAGCATGGTGCGGGGAGATGGGGCCCAAGAAGGGCACACCTGGGAGCACACGAGTAACGCAGTGCGCCCACTGGACGCACATGTTGTAACATAACGCAAACAACAAGGAAATTTCGAGATTTTCGATTTCTGATGACTTCTATGACAGTGTGGACCCAGTATTAGGTGCCTTGACGACTGTCCAGGAAAAAAAAAAAAAAAAAGGGGGAGGGGAACAAGCTTCACCGTAGGTGCGCGGACGCACACCGATAGCAAGAGAACACTGGCGTCGGGAAACTGACAGAAATAAAACAAGGAACTGTTGATAGAAGTTTTATTTATTGTCATATTAATCGAAGGCATGGCGCCCGAAGGGCGTGGTACCCAAGAAATGCCATTCCACTGGTTAAATCTATTTCAAAGCATCGGGCCGATCCAACGGCAGCTGCAAGGCATTTGTATGAACAAAATGCCCATTTTTATTCCCCATTAAAATGGGTTTTTGTTTTGCACAAATGTTGTAGCTGTTTAGTTGGATCGAACCGATGCTTACAACAACCAGTCCCACCTCCTCCCATCATTTCTGGGGCCCCACTTTTCGGGGCGCCGGATGAAAAGTGAATATCGGATCCCAGTACGGGTAAACATGGGGTTACCCATGAAGTACTTGGAGCCAACCATAAAAGTTTTGTACTCCAGTGAAATTAATTTCAAATTTATTAGAAATTGCATTTCAACTGTGTTACGGGCAAAGAAAAGATAGGATGATACTTTTCAAAGCATCGGTTCGATCCAACTAAACAGCTACAACATTTGTACAAAACAAAAACCCATTTTAATGGGGAATAAAAATGGGCATTTTATTACTGGAATAAAGAATTCTTTGCCAAAAATTCGAAAAAATAAAGACAAGTTTGAACTTTCTGCGATGTTCGGCGGCGAGAAATTTCGCGTGCGAGACTTTAATGTAATGACGCCATACACCGTCCCTTTTTATGTAACAGAACACCCTTCCCAAGGAATAAACACAACTTTGAAGTGGAATGGAAATTTCGTTCTCGAGATATCTTGCACGCAGGATTCTGTTCACAAGACTGACACACACAGAACGTACAAACACTGTATGTTTCTCCTTGTTGGGAGTGATATAATTAACAGGGTATGACAATTACACAATAAATACTCTTTTACTGAGAACGGGAAAAGGGGAACTTATTTCACAGTCAATTAGCCTCCAAGTGTAGCATCACTCTTTTCTGTGATCCGCCAGAAATTAATCATATGGTAGTACTAAAGGAATTTTCACTGTTGTTATTTTTTATTATTATGTGTGCTTTGTCCACAAACTTAATAAAAAAGAAATAATAACAAACTGTGTTGTTCAAAATAACAATTACATTAATCAAAAATTAACAATTCACGTATTTTTTTTTATTTGCGAAACAAGGTACCACAGAGAAAGTGAATCACTTCCAGAAAACACTGATGTAGAATTAACGCCAATTCCAGGCAATTCAGCTTCTGTGGTTCTCTGTCTTTCGATTATAATGAGCCTCGCGAGTCTATTCAGGAACTTTGTCGACAGTGTCTTATGTCACCACAACAAAAGTCTACAGCCTCTTATTTGTTGGATCTACTCTTATTTTAAATATCAGAGGGATAACAGTTCTGTTATCAGTTCTATATGCCCGGGAAGGAAATCATTCAAAACGGCGGAAGAAAATAAAGGAAAGTACCTTTATTGGAAAAGGGCTATGGGGGCGTCAAAATGCAATATGAATAACCAAATAAAAAAAAAAAGAAAAAGAAACACACACACACACACAAAACATGTGACAAAACAATACATTAACGCTGAAGAATAAATTACTATTACTCCATGCCCGTTAAGATATTTTTATTACCGGGCTCCTAATGAGCGCACGTGGGCCCCCAATGAGCGCACGAGGGCCCTCAATGAGCGCGCGCGGCCCCCAAATTAGCGCACGAGGGCCCTCAATGAGCGCACGCGGGCCTCCAATGAGCGCATGAGGGCCTCTAGTGTATCTAACTGGTACAGCCACATCGTTATAACGCTGGTAACGACACGAGTTTACGATGTTAAAAATTATATCGATTACAACGATATATGGGAGGTAACGCCATCGTTTCTCGGTCCCAGCTGTGTCGGTATAACGAGGTTTTACTTCAATATCACGGTCCCAGCCATGTCGTTCTAACGATTCCTGCAATATTTTCTCGGTCCCAGTCATGTCGTTATTACGAGGGTGTGATACATTTTATTGGTCTCAGCCATGTCGTTATAACGAGGTTGCACTGTATTTTTCGGTCCCAGCCATATCGTTTTAACGAGGTTTTTCGCACCGTATTTTCTCAGTCCCAGCTATGTCGTTGTAACGAGGCTGTGAGAAAATCAAAACCACACGAGAAGAATTCAGAGTTCGTACGGAATTTTCCTGGTCAATTTCCAGGAGTCTCCAGGAGATTTTGGATCCGTTTTCCAGGAGTTTCCGTAGAGATTTCATTAGATTTCCAGATTTCAGTATTGCCACGCAGTCGTCAAGAAAAAAGGATAAAAAAAGGATAAAAAAGGATAAATTTGAGAAAAAAGTATGAAAAAAAGGACAATTCATATTTTGCTGAAGATCGAGGAAACATTAATGTTAATCATATTGTATCATTTTTTTTGTAATTTCAGGTTCGCGCTGGGTTCTCAGGAAAGTGAGTCAAAAAGGGAAAGTGTGACTCAGTTAGGTCCAGAAAAACTCGGTGGGTTCCGAAAAAGTGATTCATTTCGTAAACAAGTTTGTCCAAGGACAAAGTCCTTGCTTACGAAAAGCAATAAGACCAATTCCAGCGTGCATGAGCAAGGGAACTTCCCTGAAAAATTGGGCTTCAGAAGATGAGACGGCAAAGAGCTAGCTCAATAATTAATTTAGCATCGGACCAGAACATAGACCGATAAATGAATACAAAGATATCCTTCCCAGAAAAATGGGAAACAGATTTTTTGTATCTCTGGTAGACTGGATACTCTGCCATAGATACCTTCAAACAACGCTCGCATTTCGGACCAGTGCGCATATTTATGTAACTTGCCTTGATGCGCGGTTCTTATTCAGACAAGTGCGCATGTTTATTTAATTTGCGTTGATGCGCGGCTCTCATTTTGGAACAGTGCACATGTTTATTTAACTTGCGTTGATGTGCGGTTCGCATTTCGGACCAGCGCCCATGTTTTTTTTTACCTTGTGTTGATGTGCGGCTCTTATTTCGGATCAGTGCGCATGTTTATTTACTTTGTGTTGAGGTGCGGTTCTTATTTCGGATCACTGCGCATGTTTATTTATATTGTGTTGATGTGCGGTTCGCAATTCGGACCAGTGTGCATGTTTATTTAATCTGCGGTGATATCCGGTTGGCATTTCGGACGAGTGTACCTGTTTCTTTAGGTTGCGTTGACGCGCGGTTCGCATTTCGGACCAGTGCGCAGGTTTATTTTGCTTGCGTTGATGAGCGGTAATTAATTTGGACAAGTGCACAAGTTTCCTTAGGTTGCCTTGATGCGCGGTTCGCATTTCGGACCAGTTTGCATGTTTATTTAACTTGCGTTGATGCACGGTGTTTGTTGGACGTGTGCATATGTTTATTTAACTTGCACTGGTGCGCGGTTTGCATTTTGGACCAGTGCGCATGTTAATTCAACTTGCGTTGATGAGCAGTTCGAATTTCGGACCATTTCGCATGTTTATTTAAGTTGCGTTGATGCGCGGTTCGAATTTCGGACCAGTGCGCATGTTTATTTAACTTGCCTTGATGCGCGGTGCTTATTTTGGACCAGTGCAAATGTTTATTTAACTTTGGATGGCGCGTGGTTCACATTTTGAACCACTGCGCATGTTTATTTAACTTGCGTTGATGCGCGGTTCGAATTTCGGACCAGTGCGCATGTTTATTTAACTTGCGTTGATGCGCGGTGATTATTTTGGACAAGCTCGCATGCTTATTTATCTTCCGTCGATGCGCGGTTCGCAATTCCGGCCATTGCCCATATTTATTTAACTTGTGCTGATGCGTGGTTCTCATTTCAGACCACTGCGAATGTTTCTTTGGATTGCGCTGATGCGCGATTCTTTTTTCAGACCACTGCGCATGTTTATTTAACTTGCCCCGATGTACGGTTCGCATTTCGGACCAGTGCGCATGTTTCTTTCAACCCCTTAGGGATGCATCAAACCAAAAAAAAAAAGAAAAAAAGAAATGGAGAAAATGCATTTGAAGTTTTTTTTTTTAAAAAAACTCCCTAAAAATACAAAAATTCTCCGATCGACTAAAAAGCACAAGCCGTATGCACGACCCTTTAGGGTGCCTCATATCCAAAAAAAAAAAAAAGACATCGGATCAAAAATGTAGGAGGAGATATATTTTAAACTTTTTTCTTCAAAAATTCTACAAAAATTCAAAAATCACCCGATCCACTAGAAAAGCACAAGCCGTATGCACGACCCCTTAGGGATGCCTCACACCAGAAATAAATGAAATCGGATCAAAATTGTAGGAGGAGATGCATTTGGAAACAAAGTTTACTAAATAAACAACTAACTAACTTACTAACAGACGCCATCCGCAGACCGATAGGAATACCCCAGCTTAAGTGTAACGTAAGCTGGGCTAAAAATGCCCAAAAAACGGACAAAAACCCTGCCAACGCGAACCCTGAATTTATAATGCTCGTTTTTACAGCGATTAAAAAATATTTGCATACCTGATTTTACTTTACAAAATTATAACGAATCCGGTCAAATTGTGCCAAAAGAAGAGTTTTGAAAATTGGTACTAAATATTTTTAAATGCCCCCATTTAGCCAATTTTTAGCGGATCGCCAAAAAAAAAAAATTTTTCAAGACAGGCCTACCTACAGAATAAATTTTCAAAATGGGAAAGGAATCCGATCAAAATTGTGGGAGAAGAACCATTTTGAAAATTGGCAACCGAAAAATTTTAAATGCCCCCCAATTTAGCCAATATTTGGCGGATCGCTAAAAAATTTTTTTTTAAAGAGAGGCCTACCTGGAGAACATTCGTTTAAAATTTGAGAGGAATCCGATCAAAACTGAGGGAGAAGAAGCATTTTAATTTAAGTAAAAGTTTACACACGTACATACGTACATACAGACGACGGATACCCCTCTATTGATGTCTAAAAAAAAGGTGTGTACGTACTTTATCGATGGTCCCTAGGGACATACAACTTAAACTTACAGAATGAAGTTATTGAAAATCATTCAAGAAATAAAACTACTCAACATCATTTAGAATACTGGATATTTTACAGTGTGATAAGACATTGAATACGTTTGCAGAATATACGTTTCAATTCCATGAAAAAAACCCTTTCTCTACAGATGTATTGACTTTAACAATAAACGCTGCAAAAAAAGTTGGAAATTACATACATATACAGTGTAAGAGCGGTTAATATTATGGCCTAATCATGGGTTGTGACTAGGGTGAGAAAAAAATTATAGCAGAAAAAAAAACATATAACTAATTAAGAAAACATGATATTTTGAACGAAAAAAGAAAATAAAAAAAAAGTATCAAAATAAAAAAAAAGGATGAAAAGCAAAAAAAAAGTATAAAAAAAGTATTTAAGGATAAAAAAAGGATAAAATCGGGCTTTTTAAAAAAAAAAAAGGATAATCCTTTTAAAAAAGGATGATGTGGCAACACTGAGATTTCAACAAGACTGTCCAGGGACATTGTGACCAGCTGAGATGTAGTCAATCAAGTATAAAGACTTGTGTAGACGCCAAACAGTGGTAGTCATAGTTTAAAAACCGGTTACTGAAGTTTTTCAAAGGCTGTCATTTGCTCAGTCTCCTGTGCATCTAAACAATGTAAATTCATACAGCCCTAACGTTGACTACGCCTAAAAATGAAAGCATTCAGACTAAAATTACTATCAGAACTTTTTGAAAAACAAACGGCGGCAGGAGGCAAATTTTTGGAGGAGCGCAAATAAATGTTACAGAAAACAGTACCTAAAGAGCAATATTCTAAAAGATCGAATAAATCTTATCAAACTGTAGCTTTAGATTTTGGAAAACAAAATGCCTCGGATTACCAAAAACAGTAATTTTCAAGAAAGGCTTACCTAGAGAACATTATTACAAAATTGGAAAGGAATCTAATCAACATTGGTGGAGAAGCATTTTCAAAATTGGACACCAATAATTTTTTTAAAAGCCCCCAATTTAGGCAATTTTGGGCGCATCGCCAAAAAAAAAAAGTAATTTTTCAAGAGAGGCCTAAACAGAAAACATTTGCACAAAATTTAAATAAAATCTGTTCAAAATTGTGGCAGAAGCATTTTGAAAGTTGGCATTCAAAAAATTTCAAATGCCCCAATTTGACCAATTTTTATCGGATTGTCAGAACAGTCTGATTAAAACTGAAGGATAAGAAGCATTTTATACACCTACATACAGACGACAGATGCCCCTCTATTGGTCTACTGGTCTAAAAAGGGAAGAAATTAGTATGAAGTATAATTGTTTGACATATTAATGAGCATCCATAAATACATACGCATAGAATGCAGGATGTCCTTTAACCAAGGCGTACCCTTAGTCATACGCAAATTGGATGATGTCACAAATGTGCGTATGGGGCAGCGGGTGAAAAGTTAAAAGACTGCACACGTAATTTATGTATGATTCTTTAATATATAACTGTGGATGTATCCGTGCAGCATTATATGACTTGAATAAGGACCATGGCATATCCTTTAACTTCTCCAACTAGACCCCGATATATCCTGTAACCTAACTGACTCTTCCCCATTAAGATGCTTTCCCATGCAGACCTCCTTAGTTAGTTAATCCCTTCAGACTCAACCCTAAGATACCGTGCACACATTACAAAGAGACAGGCAAATCAGGCCAGGATATAAATCTCCCAATGCGAAATAAAGAAATAAGCTTTATCTTAGTTTAAGTATCAACCAAGATATAAAAGTAATAAAATTATTAAATATTGCCCATTTTTAACACATACCTTCTGTTATGAATAAGTGATAGTGAAAAATATTTATATGTTAACATCATTAACAGACAAATATGATTTCTTGTTTATGGCATCGTTTGCAAGTACAAATTTATCATACAACTGTATTGTGACAAAAAGTCAGCAGTTGGAAAAATATTTTAAGCCAAAAATCTCTGTAGCTCGGGTAGGCGAACTTAAATTACAAGGCCAGGCCAGTGATCAAAGCCTCGACCCCCTCCCCTCCCTGTGTGAGTAATGTGTGAACGGCCTAAATGTGCCACAATCATAATGGACATGGAAATATTTATCTTTGTTACCAGAAGTTCATATGACAGTGTCTACGATCTACCTGATTAATAGGACAAATGGAAAAATCGTCCTATTTTTATATAATTACATCAAAATCTGGAAATGCATATGAATATATAAATAAATTAATTATGATTTCGATTTCCAGGAGTTTTCCAGGAGTCTTGATTGAATTCCAGGAGTTTTCCAGGAGGTTTTGTGATCATTTCCAATTTCCAGGAGATTTCCAGGTTTTCCAGGTTTTCCAGGAGGCGCACGAACCCTGGACTGAAGAATCAATTTCATAAAGAACACAAAACAACGTCTTAAAATCTATATTTGAAAGCAATAACAATTCAGAAATTGGACGCCGGTGAGCGTTAATGGGAGACCATAGCAGCCGTGCGGAGAGAGAATTATCAGCAGTGTTTATTGGTAAGTATTGTGACGTGCACAGTTGTGATCACTTGTATAACAATAGGCCGCATATCTCACCGAGGTAATGCCTCTGGATGTTATGTCGCCAGACGTTATGCCTTCGCACAGATGTCATCAGGACGCAAATCTCACCGAGGTAATGACTCTGGATGTTATGTCGCCAGACGTTATGTCTTCGCACAGATGTCATCAGGACGCAAATCTCACCGAGGTAATGACTCTGGATGTTATGTCGCCAGACGTTATGTCTTCGCACAGATGTCATCAGGACGCAAATCTCACCGAGGTAATGCCTCTGGATGTTATGTCGCCAGACGTTATGTCTTCGCACAGATGTCATCAGGACGCAAATCTCACCGAGGTAATGCCTCTGGATGTTATGTCGCCAGACATTATGTCTTCACACAGATGTCATCAGGACGCAAATCTCACCGAGGTAATGACTCTGGAAGTTATGTCGCCAGACGTTATGTCTTCGCACAGATGTCATCAGGACGCAAATTTCACCGAGGTAATGACTCTGGAAGTTATGTCGCCAGACGTTATGTCTTCGCACAGATGTCATCAGGACGCAAATCTCACCGAGGTAATGACTCTGGAAGTTATGTCGCCAGACGTTATGTCTTCGCACAGATGTCATCAGGACGCAAATCTCACCGAGGTAATGCCTCTGGATGTTATGTCGCCAGACATTATGTCTTCACACAGATGTCATCAGGACGTAAATCTCACCGAGGTAATGACTCTGGAAGTTATGTCGCCAGACGTTATGTCTTCGCACAGATGTCATCAGGACGCAAATCTCACCGAGGTAATGACTCTGGATGTTATGTCGCCAGACGTTATGTCTTCGCACAGATGTCATCAGGACGTAAATCTCACGGTGGTAACGCCTCTGGACGTCATATCGTCAGACGTTATGTCTCCGGACTGATGTTGCCAGATTGTATATCTGAGGAGGCAATGCCTCTGGATGTTATGCCACCAGACGTTTCGTCTCCATTCCGAGGTCGTCAAACGATATGCCTGGATATGAAGCCATCAGGCTTCATGTATCCGTACCCTGGGATATGTCTTAGGATATTACGTTGTCCGACGGACGTCGCCGGATGTATCGCTCGGTTTTCTGTCCTCAGACTTGGATCGCTAAATTCTACAGAGAAAAGGCAGAACCTGGATTTCCACTTTTGCCGACAAAGAAAGGAGAAAGAGAACAGTGAATGAGCTGTTAAATGTGACCATGTGAAGAGCAGTCTATTGCGATTAACCGAGACCACAGGCAGAGTGATCCATTCATAAAGACCACACGCAGAGGGGTCCACTAGCAGACAGCACAGGAAGAGTGGTCCACAAACATACACCGCAGACAGTGGTACACTGACAGAACGCAGGGAGAGTTGTCCGCTAACACACACCACAGGGAGAATGGTCCACTAACACAGGCAGTAGGGAGAATGGTCCACTAACAGAGACTACAGGGAGAGTGGTCCACTAACAGAGACCGCAGGGAGAGTGGTCAACAAACACAGGCTGCAGGGAGAGTGGTCCACTAATACAGACCGCAGGTAGAGTGGTCCACTAACAGAACCGCAAGGAGAGTGGTCCGCTAACACAGACCACAGGGAGAGTGGTCCGGTAACACAGACCACAGGTAAAGTAGTCCAACAAGAGAGACCGCAGGGAGAGTGGTCCATTAACAGAGACCGCAGGGAAAGAGGTCCGCTAGCACAGACAACAGGGAGAGTGATTATAAGCCAGGCGGCCGTGAACATGTGCTTTTTTATTTTTTTTTTTAAGTTCTTATAATAAACAAGACAATCGTAGATTGTACATCCCCCGCCGCGCTCATCTACACTATATAAATTTTTTCCCTTAAGGTATGGTAAAACATGAATAGTTCCAAAGATATACGGCCTGGATGAAGACAGTTACAAGTATTTTCTTCGTTTGCATGTTTACGCCTTGCTTTGTTCGCAACAAACTTGTTACTTTGAGTAGGAAGGGTATTTTAACAGAAATGGAAAGTAATAAATACGAAGTGTTCCCTTCCCTGGCAGTCACCACAAATGACAGAAAGGAATTTAATGAGTTGTAATGAATTCAGGAGCTTTCCAGCTTTATCCCAGAACAGACGTATAACCTGACATTGCACAGCTACACTTTATATACTTTCGAGCTGTATAGAGTTTTATTGGTCTACGGTGAATAGTAACAAAGATACAGCCTAAACAAACTTGTCTGAAAAACAGCAGTCCAAATTGTGAAAAATCTCCTAAATTACATTTTTTGAAGAAATCGAAAAATAACTGACATTGCACAACTGCACGTTATATACTTTAGAACTGTACGGTTTTATTGAACTACGGTGAATATTAATAAAGGTAAAGCCTGGACAAATTTGTCTCAAAAATGACAAAGTCTAAATTTTCCAAAAATCGCCAAAATTACATTTTGTTAAAGAAATCAAAAAATAACCTGACGTTGCACAACTATACTTTATATACTTTCTACCTGTGGGGTTTTATTGGTCTACGATGAACAGCAACAAAAATAAAGCCTGGACAAACTTGTTCTGAAAAACGACAAAGGCCAATTTTTCAAAAAAAAAAAAAAATAGCCAAAGTTACATGTTTTGAAAAAATCGAAAAATAACCTGACGTTGCACAACTACACGTTATATACTTTCTTGCTGTAGGGTTTTATTAATCTCTGAGGAATAGTAACAAAGATACAGCCAAGACAAAGAGGATTGCGGACAGACTGATGGACAAGAGGCGTTTCTCTATCCCCCGCCCACGGCTAGGGCGGCGGGGGATAATTATCGCTTTCAATGTTGACTGACTGAAACGAAGCAACAGAACAAGCATGCCAAGGACATGGCCCATCCGAGTTACCAAACAAGGAAAGAGAGAAAAACTCTGAAACGAATACTGTTAGTGCAAAAATAATGAAGAACTTTGTTTCAGAACTTTTTCATAATTTCAATACAGAAAAACGAGTTTTTTCCGGGTGCAAGCTACCCGAAAAGGGATGCTGGAAAGGTTAGGTTTTGACGATTCACGTATTTATCGACATTTACACAATTTTACAAAATTTTTAAAATTCCATCATTTCGGCATTTTTTTTTTTTTTTGTCATTTGGGAACAAAAGCAAAGTCCAGATGGAGAAGCACCTAAGAAACTTTCGATTAAAATTTTATAACTATTTGAAAAAGACTGGTAGGCGAACCCCTGGGGAACATGTCTGCGTACAATCTAAACGATTGGAGTATAACTGTAGGAGAGGTAGCATTTTAAAAATTGGTCAAAACGGGCACAGTTTTTCGTCAATCGTCAAAAAAAAATAATAGCCAGGTGGGGGACCACACAGGGAAGATTCCTGCGTAATATCAAAACGATTGGAACAAAACTGTAGGAGGAGTAGCATTTTAAAGTAAAAGTTTAACATACGCACATACATTCAAGCCACCTATAGTGATACGACTAATCTAGTCCGACAAAGTCGGTTGGGTTAAAAAGAAGTCCAGTTATCGCTGATGTTTGTTTTGTTTCTTCTTTACTGTTCATGCAACAAATAACACTTCAAGCTTGCTATTTTTAATTCTAAGGTTGCTATTTTTAAAACAACAAGAAAGAAATTTTTCATGAGTTTCAAATGCGTTTGGGACGACCATTTGTCACTTGAGTGGTGCTTTTTGCTGACAAATATCGCAACACTTGAATCAGTGAGGTGATCATCCCACTCGATAAATGTGACACATTGGGCCTATATTCGTGAAAACCATACCGATAATGAGAGCTCCTAAGCGATGCTTGAGATGTTAACGACAGACCGATAGCACATAAATGACCAAGAAAAACGTGGAGACCCAGTTTCGTCAAGCATAGCTTACATACCGTCGCTGCGTACATACGCCGGGACTTGTTGATTAACAAATATGTATTCCGTTGCGTGATTTATCATGTTATCTTTTCTTCTCTTATTATCTTATCTGTCATACCCCTTCTGGCGAGGACCGGTAGCTGTCAATGGTGGAGATTACACGCCTTATGTGCCCATGCAATAACAGTCAGCTTTGAACAGCCAAGCGACCCGATGTAGCCTTTAAATGACCTCAAAATCAAACAAGCTGTTGTCATGTCAACACTATTTTAGTCTACTGTCTTCACCACGCAATTCGTTCACTTTAGCGAACACATCTGTACAATAAAAACTTTCGCCTTTCCGGGAGGTACCCATCATAAAGAGAGATTGCTATCGTTTTCTAGCTTTTAAAGATGCACCCCCCCCCCAGATAAAGAACAAGTCCTCATCCGCTACACAGCACCCAGCCCCAACCCATGCCAGGATGGGTATGGTCAGGTTAGCCTTGAAGTTGGGTCACCTACCTACGTTGTTCTAAATATCACAGGAAACGAATTATCAGTGAGGGAGAAACAGCCGGCGATGGACGGACGGGCGAACAACACTTCAACCCTCAGCTCCCCTTCAGGCTAAACCCCCGGTTGGGGAGGAGGGGGGCTTACAACAAGAATATTTCTGCACTGAGTGGTCGCTTAGACGAAAATGATGACGTCACCAAGTGACGCCGACAAGAGTCGAGCCAGAAGTAACGGTCTGCTGTTGCTTTTCTGGCACACAAAAAACTAATTCTCTTCGTTAAAAACAGCAGATCATTTTAATCCAAAATGTAAAAAGTGAACGAGTTATCCTCCTCAGACACAAACTAAAATATTTCAGAGCTTTGAACAACAAAATACACAGGTGACGAAGTGAAACATTTAATGCTTCCGTACTGACTTTCAACCTGACTTTCAGAGACTATTTCACTGGTTTCCGCCCCGACTACCACTCTTGGCTTCCACCCCGAGTACCACACTGACTTCCGCCCTGACTAACACAGTGACTTCCGCCCTGACCACCACACTGACTTCGTCCTGACTACCACACCGGCTTCCGCCCCGACTACCACACTGACTTCGGCCCTGACTACCACACCGACTTCAGCCCTGACTACCACACACTGACTTCGGCCCTGACTACCACACCGATTTCAGCACTGACTACCACACACTGACTTCGGCCCTGACTACCACACTTACTTCCGCCCCGACTACCACACTTGTTTCCACCCTGACTACTACACTGATTTCCACAGTGACTACTACACTGATTTCTGTACTGACTAGCCCTGACATCCACACGGACTTCCGCAGTGATTTTCAGTACTTCCTCGACTACTCCCAGCATAATTTTTATAGCAGCTATCGGAATGACTCAACATGTCTAAAAAAACAAGCCGTTCATTAACCCTGCGCACCAACCCCAGTGATACAGGAATCCACTGTGACGTAAATTCATATTCATAAACAAGAGTTTTCCGTATTTCGGGAGAAAGGAAAACATGAGAGAACCTCGATTTACTTACATAACGCCATTACCGAAATTTACTTCCGGCGTTTGGTAAACACATAAATGTGCGTCCGTTAAATCATTTAATATCTACATGGATCTTGTGGATCGTAAGATCGTAACATAACAGGAAGTTCATGAATATTATCAAGAATACTTTGTAACTTTTTATATTTTCCCCCGGGTAGTGTTTACCTTTTTTTACGGGCTTTTGGTGGTATCCACCGTTGAATCTGGGTAGTGTCTACCTTCTTCGGATCCAATTAAAGCAATACTTTGCGGGTAGTGTCTACTCCTTTGGGATCCATTTTACGACAGTTCTGGTGTGTTTCGGTGGTGTCCACCGGTTTTCATTCGGCATTGTCTGTCGGGTTATACTGAGGTTTCTCCATCTACATTGTTAACATGGGATCGGACAAATCTCATGAAAGACACAGATCCTCGGATTCTGGACACAGATCGCACAAGTCTAAATCCAGCAAACACAAATCATCTCACCATTCCCTTTTTCATAAAGGGTCACGACATCGTTCGCCCTCTTCTCACAGGGAAGCTACGGCCTCAATTCACACCGCTCACTTTCGTTTTCAAAGGGGCATAGCAAGGAGCTTTGTCCTGTAAGCAAACCCAAAGGGGCTAGCACATCAAGGGCGGTGGAAATTTCGGCGGTTACATCTGTGTCGCAGAAAGAGCGAGCTCATTCACCAACGAGCTCTCACATTGACGCTGAAACAGTCGTCTCTAAAATAAAACACAAAAACGGAGTGATTCTGTCCACTCTTCAAATAATACAACTAAGCGCTCATCTCGTACTGGTGATAATCAGTCAACTTGTCCTTATGGGGGAATTCAAGCAAAGAAAATGAACTAAGGGAGTTGAGTGAGAAATTAAAAGAAAAGGGCAGAGATATGAGCACAGCCTATACTTTCCCTGGGTCCGAAATAAGTAGCTTAATGAAGCACACTGAAGATGATTCTATCTCGCAAATGACTCCCTCGGATGTCAACAATAACCTAATTGATGACGAAAAAGCTTCAAAGCAAGCTAAAGAACCTAAAGGAGTTTTTTTCAGACATTGATAAAATAATGTTTGAAGGTGTTGCTGGTGAACAGAAAGGGCCCCCAGTGGGAGCCACTTCAGTCAAGTTGATTAATGAATGGTATGGCAAAGGCATCGATTCTGGATTTATCAAATCATTACGGGAAATATATTTAGAACCGGAAAATACAGAACACCTCTCACCCAAAAGCATGAACGCTGACATCTTCCGTACATTGCACAAAGCTGTCAAAACGCGCGATTTTGTTCTCAAAGCTGTGCAACATAACATTTTATGTGCTTCGGTTGCTAACTTCAAGCTTATTGACGTCTTGGTTCAGAATCAAGATAAACTCCTGATGAGGTGGCTAAGGTTCTAGATCAGCACAGCTAGGTAGCAACTAAGTTGCTTGCAAAAGCAACCTCTGATCTCTCGGTTGCTAGGAAAATGCTGTTAAAGAATCACCTTCACCCCAAGTTTGGGTCGTTGTGTTCGCAGAAATGCTACACGATGAATCTTTTTGGTGATGACTTTAATAAAGCGTTTAAAGAAGCAGACGAAATGTCGAAGATGGTGAGATTGATTCCGAGGGCATCATCATCAAACAAAAGTGACCGGGGCAATTGCTACGGTCAAAGATTCAATCCCATGAATCCTCAACGAAGACAAAACAACTGTTTTTTAAAGCCCCAACGTCGAGAAAAGAATCAGTATCAACAGAAGAACCCCAAGAGAAACACACACAAACACCACATATTCAGTCTCGACAATATCTCAAAAACATGATAATCAAAATCTCTTGAACATATCTGTAATATCATAACTGGACGCTGTTTATCATTACTTCTGTAATAACAGTCAGCCTATGTGGACGCCAGTGAGTGCATATTGACCAGCCTTCGTACACACGCGCCAGCGCGTCAGCATCCACGCGCCTGATCCCCGCCGGGCGACTCCATGCATACGTGAATCCGTGGATGTGTGTGCGAGTGTGTGTGCGCGTGGAGGAGGGATGGCGTCACTCACAAAGCACATTTCTCGTGTGGATCGACGCGTGTGGGAGAGGGACAGAGGGTGGCGATGACATCAATCACCTAGCACACCCGCGTGACCTCCGCCGCGTGTGTGGATCGAGGCACTGGAGGGGAGGGGGGTTGATGACGCCACTCACCTAACACGTTTCCCGTACACAGGCACTCAGCCTGCCACTCAAACATCCGCGTAACCCCCGCTGCGTGTGTGGATCGACGCATGCGGGAGGGGAGGGGGGTTGATGACGCCACTCACCTAACACGTTTCCCATACACAGGCACTCAGCCTGCCACTCAAACATCCGCGTAACCCCCGCTGCGTGTGTGGATCGACGCATGCGGGAGGGGAGGGGGGGTTGATGACGCCACTCACCTAACACGTTTCCCGTACACAGGCACTCAGCCTGCAACTCAAACGTCCGCGTAACTCCCGCTGCGTGTGTGGATCGACGCATGCGGGAGGGGAGGGGGGTTGATGACGCCACTCACCTAACACGTTTCCCGTACACAAGCACTCAGCCTGCCACTCAAACATCCGCGTAACCCCCGCTGCGTGGTACTTCTGTAGCACTTCCTCCGGTAATCCCCATGACGACAGCAGCAACCTACACAAACACAACTCCAACCTCCATTAAAAATGCTTCAATTACTCAGTATCATTCTTCCATTATTATTTTTTTTTCTTGGTGGCAGCAAGGTCAGTGTGCTCTCTTACAAACCCAAAGGATAGATTTCAAATACTTCGCACCATATATTGCCTTTTCAACTTTTAACAGCAAGTAATACTTTCCATTTGATGCGCTCACAACAGAATGTAACTTATTATTTATTAGAACAATTATATTGGGTGCAGTATAATCTCGTTCACTCGCCCATAGTCGTACCATTTATTCGCCCTATTTTGTATTGGCAGTCTTTCTTCCACACTGGTTATTCCCATATCCCCCTACCGGATAATTCGAGCTAGATTTGACCGTTATCAATTCGAACATTTGTATTGGACAAAACCAATTACAGAATACAGTATATATTTAGTAACTCGAAACTGAATAATTCGAAATATTGTGTAACTCATACTGTTTTCCCTGGAACAATGTCTTATTATTATACTTTATTTCCTGCTCAATAACTCGAAATATCGATATCGTCCATCGTGGCTCGAGTTATTCAACACCTACTACATTTCTCCGCAAAGAACAACCCACAGTAGCAACCTGTCTTGTCCCCGAGGGCCGGAAGTGATCACGTGATCCGGCGTGGCTGACGTCATTTCTGTCTCCACTACACGCCGCTGACTGCGCGATAAATCGTCGATATCGAATCCTGTGGCAAATAAATTGAAAAGCACATGTCGTAAAAACTAAGCGCTCAAATGAATTTTTTAAAATGTCACCGTAAGGTAAAAATTGAATACTTCGAAACAATTAAAACTATAAGTGTTAACAAAAAAATAGAGGTGTATCCGATAGGAGTAAGAATGCCCCGCCTGGTGGATAGTCAGTGACATAATCTTAGTTTGAAGGATGTGATTCTTCTTGAAGAAAGAATGAATAAGTACGGACATAGCAACGAAGCAAAAACAAATGATATCGATTCCAAAATACTCTAAACATATTCCAAAATACAATAAAAATTTATTCAGCTTTGTACATATACAAAACTTAGTACATAGAGTACCTAACTGCAGTAAAATTGCCGAAGTTCAAAGGCCAATTTCGGCCGAATAAACGCCTCGTCGGACAAATGGACGACGTCCTGCATAACTTCAATATATTAGAAACAATAATCTACAAACAAATAAATCACCAAACAAATATGTAGAGTGAGGTGCGATCCACAAACTCAGTACATAAAACATCTAACTCCAGTAAAATTGTCTAAGTTCAAACCCCAATCCCGACCCAATAAATGCCACGTCGGAAAAAAACGGACGACGTCCTGCAAAACTTCAATATATTAGAAACAATAATCTATAAACAAATAAATTACCAAACCACTAGACTGGCCAGTGTTTTTGTTAAAACAAAAACGGATATGTCTCCCCCGCCCCCCCCCCCCAATCAGTCACGTGGAAAAAATTCCTTGCTTAAAAGTACAACATTGGCGAGCCCAAAAAATTAAAAAAATTGCCAAAAATACAACAAACTGTTTTATGGCCAAAAAGTTAAAAATCAAAAATTTAAAAATTCGCCAAAAACACATTTTCAACGGAAATGAAGAAAAACTTTGCAGTAAACATTTACGCTTTTTGTGAGCTCTTCTTGCCAAGTTTCAGCCTAATCCAACAAACCGTTTCGGAGATATCGCAACAATATGGCCAAAAAAGTTAAAAATCAAAAATTAAAAAATTCGGCAAATATACATTTTCAGCGGAAATGAAGAAAACCTTCGCAGTAAACATTTGCACTATATGTGAGTTGTTCTTGCCAAGCTTCAGCCTAATCCAACAAACTGCTTCGGAGATATCGCAACAATATGACTCAGAAAAGTTAAAAACCAAAAATTTAAAAATTCGCCAAAAATACAATTTCAGCGGAAATGAAAAAAAAAACTTTGCACTATACATTTGCGCAACATGTGTGTTCTTGTGACATCGGAGGCTTATCCAACGAACTGGTTTGGAGATACAGCCTGCCAAAGTGAAAACAATGTACGAACCCCCCCCCCTCCCCCCCCCAACCCTATGTTCAAAAATTTGCAAAAAATACAATTTTTGAAGAAACGAAAAAAAAAATAAAATGGCCATCATCTAGACATGTACTCCAATATGTATGTGTGTTTTGAGAAAAATCGACTCATTAATTTCATAAGAACTCACTGCGGACAGACGGACGGCTCGACAGACAGACGGACGGACGGACACACCAAATGCTATATATGTCTCCCTTAGGGGGAGACATATAAATATGTAGAGTGAGGTGCGATCCACAAAACTTGGTACATAAAACATCTAACTACAGTAAAATCGCCTCAGTTCAAACCCCAATTCCGACCGAATAAATGCCACGTTGGAAAAACGGACGACGTCCTGCAAAACTTCAATATATTAGGAACAATATTCTAAAAACAAAAAAGTTGCCGGCCAAATAGCTACGCGACAGTGCGAGCCCCAAAACTTGGTACCTAAAGCGTAACTTACACACAGACAGACGGAAAGACGGACGCACAAGTCAAACACTATATGCCCCGCTGACATTTATCAGGCGGGACATAAAAAGTTGCCGACCAAATAGCTACGCTACGGTGCGATCTACAAAACTTGGTACCTAAAGCGTAACGTATACGCAGACAGACCGACGGACGGACGCTCAAATCAAATACTATCTACCCCGCTGACATTTGTCAGGCGAGGCATAAAAATATGGACACATTAATTCTCTTTAAGAAAGACGTCATACTGACACATTGTAGGCAAACACCGAAGGGGTTTGGTTTTCACGCCGCCCCGCCCACCCCCTCCCCCGCTCCCGTGTGACATAACAGCATTCCCAACACCTCTTTTGAGTCGTCCCCACTCCAGTGTCCGTCTGCGTAAACCTCACCTTCTGAATCCGGATCACGGCGTGACGTCACCTGGTCCAGACCGCGGACTCCATTATTCTTCTCACCTGCTGTAAATAACACACACATGTAACCAGTCTAAAGAAGACACAAGCAGACAACAATGTCCAGGGACATTGTGACCAGCCGAGATCTAGTAAATCACCTACCAATAGGCTTGCATGGTCGCAAAAAAGTGGTTGTTATATTATTAATCACGGCTGTTGAAAATTCGTACAAATTTATAAATTAATCTGGTGAAAATTGCGAGTATTTTGAAAAATGGCTACTAAATATTTTAAATGCCCCTCATTTAACCAAATTTGAGCGGAACGCCAGAAAAGTAACTATTCAAAAGAGGAAAAATTTGAAGACAATATCATCAAAGAGAGGTCTACCCAGTTAACATTCGTTCAAAAAAAAAAATTAAAAATGGCTTCCACTTAGCCAATTTTCTTTTGGATCGCAAAAAAACTAGCTTTTCAAGAGAAGAAAGCCTCGTAAACATTTATCTAAAATTAGAAGGTAATACGATCAAAAATGTATAAGAAAAAACTTTTGGAAAATTGGTTATGAAGTATTTTAGAATGTCCCGAAACTAGAGTCTCAGCGAGACAGGATCTCCCGTGTAAGGTAAATTATATACAATAAAACCTCCATTACTGAGTCCCTCCCAATATTGAACAGCTTTCTATAATGGAGTTATTTCGGTCCCAAATCCCACCCCACCCCCCCATCACTTTTTCACCGATTTCAAAAATAATACGACGATACACATCTACAATATATATACAGATGAAATCACTTAATAGCATACCGGTTAAAATCATAAATCGGTTAACTGCATATTATTCGCAAATCCCAAACCATTTCCAATGCCAGCTATTTGAAATTTAACCGGATAATTGTATACCGCTTAATCGCATAAACTGGATAAACGAATAGCTTTTTTCACGTAACATGGAAAGCACACCGGTTAATTGCATAATTCTGGGTGACTATCCAAACAGTACCACACTTAAAGCAAACTAAGCGAGTGAGCTGCTCATCGTTTATTTCTCTGATGCATTGTCTTTTGTTTGCTTGACCCATTGTGTACATGTACCAACCCCACTCGCGGTTGTTAACAGTGAGTCTCGAACTCTTATTAATCACCGCACCCTCTCAGCTCTCACTAGATGACCTTTATCCTTAATCCCCGCATTTTTGTTTTTGGGACGTACTGGCATTAAATTCATTTGGGGACCTTATTGCCGGGTAACTTCTGGTTGGGTAATGCTTAATAAAGCGTCAATTGAGGTTATCGTATGTTTTAGCTATGGCAGGGTTCGAACTTAAGTCTTTTGATATGGTGGCGATTTTCGTCACCAACTTTTTGGTCTGGTGGCGAAATTGAGTTGACTCGAAGCGAAAGTGGCCAACTGGCAACAACATGAAAACAACAAGTCAAATAAACGCTCCCCTGTTTATTATCAATAAACCGGTATTAATCTAACTAACTTGAGAAACTGCCCTGCCTATTTGCCAATTAATAATGCAATTTATGAAAAGAAAATTGTTTAAATTTGTGAACTATTTATTGCTCAGATATTCTGGTGGCAAAATTTCGCCACCAAGATTTTTTTCTGGTGGCGATATATCAAAACCTGGTGGCAAATGGCCACCGTGCCACCGCTAATTTCCAATCCTGTATGGGGACGTTTTGGCGCTAAATTCATTTGGGGACCTTATGGTCGGGGACCTGATGGCCGGGGTAAAGCTAAATAAAGCATTAATTTAGGTTATCATACGTTTGTTTTCCTTAAGGGAGGTTTTGGTCCTAAATTTGTTTTTGGGGCCTAATGGCAGGGGACATCATGGCTGGTGTAAAGCTTAATAAAGTTAATAATTTAGTTAATCATACGTTTTTTGTTTTTTTTACTTTGGGGGACTTTCGGCCCTAAATTCTTTTACGGACTTAATGGCCAGGGACATTATGGCCATGTTCTTTATGGCCAGGAAACTTACAGCTGGGGACATAATGGTCCGGGACATTATGGATGGTGTAGAGCTTAATAAAGCGTTAAATTATGTTAAGCGTTTTTTTTTTTTTTTTGGTTTGGGGCGTTTTGGCTCTAAATTCATTCGGGGATTTTATGGCCGAGGACCTTGTGGCCGGGGACCTTATTTACCGGATAAGTTCAATATATCGTTAATTTGGGTTATCATAAAGTTTTTTTCGCTTTGGGGATGTTTTGGGCCTAAATTCATTTAGGGACCTTTAGACTGGGGGTATATAGCCGGTGTAAAGCTTAACAAAGGGTTAATTCAGGTTATACGTTTTATTCCTTTGGTGGCGTTTTGGCCCTCATTTTGGGAAGCTTATGACCGGGAACCTTATGGCCGGGCGTTCTTTTTTTGGTCGGGGACATGTTGTCCTTGTTTCCACGAGAAATTTTGCATTGGGATGCTTTGGCCCTAAAGTCGTTTGGGGACCCTACGGCAGGGGCATTCTTGCCGGGGCAAAGCTTAACAAAGCGTTAATTTAGGTTATCACACGTTTTTAGCTTTGGGTACGTTTTAGCCTTAAGTTCATTTGGGGACCTTCTTGCTGGGGACTTACTGGCCGAGGACATTTTCTACTGGATTCCGCTACGACAGTATTTTTATTTTGAAAACTGGCAATCAGGAAATTAAAAAATGAAAATTGACAGCCGACAAATTTTAAATGCCGCCCATTTGGCCAATTTTTGGCGGATCGCCAAAAAAGGAATTTTTCAAGAGAGGCCTACCTGGAGAGCATTCGTACAAAATTCGAAAGGAATCCGATCAAAACTGAATGATTTTAAGTAAAAGTTTACATACGTACATACATACACACGTACATATAGACGACGGATGCCCCTCTACTGATGTGATAGGACCAGCCCGACAAAGTCGACTAGTCTAAAAAACAGGCTTCACTAACTTGGGGCAACTTTCTCAACAAAAGTCTAGACCGGTTCAAGCATGAATAAAGGTAAAGCAATTCAGCCCTCGAATTATTTATCATGATTTTTCCTTCTTAATTTTTTTTCTTTTTGGCGGGATGGCCGAAAGACTCAGTGGGCGTTAATTTTTAATTCCATGATAGGTGCACTAACCAAGTGCATCTGAGACAATCGGAGCGAAGGTTAATCGCCTTCCTATCTCCCCTGGCTAGACCCGAAACCGGGACCTTGGAATGGCTCGACCATCGCTCTCACCAATCCCTATCTTCTTTTTGTTATACTCTTATTTTTGGTTATTCTATATTAAATGTTTCCCCGAGTCATTATACGACCAACTGCTTGTCTGGCGTTGCTGTTCTCATAGTGGCACAAAATGTTACTATCACCACAGAGGCACAGACAAGGTGAAACAACCTCGTTTGTATCCACATTTTTAAACTTGCTCAAGTAATGCTTTAAGCGATAAAAAAACTACCCTTGTCCTGTAGAACTGTACTTATTTCGCTGTCGCCAAGCTGTACACTATTCAACGGACCCCTGTTGACTTTGTCACCCGGCAGTGCAGCGCTAGCGCCCTTCTCAACCTCACTTATATTCTCACACGGCTTGGAGAGAGAAGCAGTCCCTTTTCCGAGCTCCTGCGCCGCATCACCGCTGCCGGTGTGCACATTCGGGGAGTCGAGAATCTGGCCGAAGAGCTTCGCTGCGCTGGTTTTGCTCTTGGCCTGTGTAGACTGGAATAACAGTGGGTGGCTGGCGGCAGCATGGCCTGTATGAATGGGTGCGCCACGCTCACGTTCCCGTCTGTGCGTTTTCGTCGGCGTAGAGATGTGGAGCGGACTGCACAGCGACAAGTCACTCCATTCCGGCGACGAAGTTATCGCTGCGGCAACTGATGACGTCACATCACCTATGTTCTCCAACTTGTCCGCGCTCACACCACACCAGGGTACGCGCTTCACTTCCGATGCGCCCGCTGTAGCCTGCTTATTGCTGCTGCTGGCGACTTCCGCGGCGTGACGTTTCCCAGCTCCAGTTCTTGGACACTCCCGCCCCTTGCTTGCATCTGTAGTGTTAGTCTCACTCGCTGCTCTGCGACCATCGGCGACCGAGGGCGACCTATCCTGCTTTGTTTGACGACGCGCTGGGATCAAGGTCGTTGGCGGTGCAGTACTACGCTCATGGTTGGGCACTGCTTTCCCCTGGTGATTGCTCTTTGCGTCAGAAGGTGTATAAATACGTCCTACTTTTCTCTGTTGATTGCTTTTGGCGTCCAATAGTGAATTACTACGCTTCTGAATGGGCGCTACTTTTCCTTGTTGATGGCTCTTGGCCTCTGAATGTGTATTATTACGCTTTTGGTTGAGCACTTCTTTTCTCTGCTGATGGCTTTTAGTGTCTAATTGTGTATTACAGCATCCTTCAATGGGCACTACTTTTCCCTGCTGATAATTCTTGACTTCTGATAGCGTATTTCTAGGCGCTTGATTGGGCACTTCTTTTCCCTGCTGATGATGCTGTTCGATGTGGTGTACTGCATTGAGAAAATCGGCGCTGAAGTCAGCAGTGGAATCGAATGAAGTCTCCTGATAAACAACCAAAACAATACACCCAAACTTAATAAATAATAATAATAATACAAGCCATCGTAGAGGGCACAGCCCCCAACCGGGGACATACACATGTATAAGGCCCAACACCAAGTTTGATTGAAATCCACCCACGACTTCTTGAGATATGGTGTTCACAAGGTACATTTTCTTCATTCACATCTCTAAAATTTCTAAGTCCCATGGTGACCTTGAAAGTGGGGTCAAGGTCACCAAAACCTAATCAGGTCGAGAACCTTTTATATAGAAGCTACACACCAAGTTTGATTGAAATCGACCCCGGACTTGATTGAAATCCACCCAGGACTTCGAGATATGGTGTTCACAAGCTTTTGTACACGGACGGACAGACGGACAGACGGAAGCCGATCCTATAGCCCCCCTCCGGGTTCCCCGGTTGGGGGCTAAATATATCGCACAAAAGACATCCTATCCGAAATGTCAACAGACGGACGCACAGCTCGACGTACGGACAGACGGACAGATGGACGGAAGGACAATCCAGAATTCAATAGTACCCGCTTCGCACCACGCGGTGGGGGAGGGGGGGACTACTAACATAGTCTAACAAAACCATCGAAGCGAAGAATATGATGAGTTCGCAGACCGAGCAACTGCAAACACAAAACTCACACAACAGGATTTCACTCACACCGAAGATAAAAGAAACACGCCTTGTCGCATTGGCTCTTGAAGAGCGAGCTGCAGATAAACCAACCATTTTAAATAAATTACACACTTCTGCCCAAACCCTTTAGAACCTACCCATACGATATACCACCATCTTAAACCACTTTGAAATCTGCGACTAAGACAAATATACAAGACATACCTCTTTTGTGATTCCTTTCTTCTCTGACATTTTCTCTGAGCTGCAACAGCGAAAGACCTTAAATGACTCTTTTTTTCATTTCCCACTCTATTCTTACTTCACAGAAGTTTCCATCAAAATTTGAGAATTATCTCACTTTTTTCTTTCATTTCTATCGATTAAAATTGAGAAAATCCATTTTAACATTCAGACAAATACTTAACCTCAGAAGACTGTAGATTAACATGAAACAGAACACATCCATTTTTTTTGTCATCACCACTGTTTGAACTGAAGAACTATTACTAAATTATTACTGAACTTTAAAAAATATTTACCTCTCTACAACTGAGGTCGACGCTGTGACAGAGGACGACGCTGTGGCTGAGGACCACCTAGTGACAGAGGACGACGCTGTGACACGTTGAAAAGGTGTGACCGAAGATGAGGTTACAACAGAGGACGATGCTGTGACACACGATGACACTGTGGCCGAGCATGGCGATGTGACTGGGATTCTGCCCAGGAACCTTCTCCCCGTCGATGCACCCTTTGCCGATGCTTTACGTTGATGACTCATCCTATCTCTCTTCCGATTCCATCTGTCAGTCAGTGCCCCCAGAGCCAGTTACCTTGCATATAAAACAAAAAACATATTATAGGGTTTCCCCTTATCGTTCGATTATAATACCTCCCGAAAATTGTTAGAGAAGAAGCACTTTGAAAATTGCCCACGAAATATTTTTAAATGCCCCCATTAAGCCAATTTTTGGCTGATCGCCAGAAAAGTAACTGTTCAAAAGAGGACTGCCTAGTGATTAATGAAAACTTTGACGACAATCTGATCAAAAAGAGGCCTACCCAGTAAACATCCCTACAAAATGTGAAAGGAATGCGATCCAGATCGTGGGAGTAGAAACATTTTCAAAAATTGGCACCAAAAAATTTTTAAATGCCCCCGATTTAGCCAAATTTCTTTTGAATCGCCAAAAAAACAAGAATGTCCAGGGACATTGTGACCAGCCGAGATCTAGTGAATCTATGAATAAGCTTATCTGGTTGCCAAAAGTGGTAGTCACATTGTACAAGTTTGTCCAAGGACAAAGCATCAGCTTACGAAAAGCGATAAGACCAAATCCAGCGTGCATGGACAAGGGAATTTCCCTGAAAAATTGGGTTTCAAAAGACGAGATGGCAATGAGCTAGCTAAATAATCAATTTATAAACGGACCCGAACACAGACCGATAAATACATACAAAGTTTTGTTTTCCAGAAAAATACCTTCGAACAACGTATCCAAATTGTATCCACACACGTGTACTTTGACAAGTACTGTCGGA
Organism: Protula sp. h YS-2021; assembly: GCA_949752745.1. Taxonomy (NCBI): domain Eukaryota; kingdom Metazoa; phylum Annelida; class Polychaeta; order Sabellida; family Serpulidae; genus Protula; species Protula sp. h YS-2021. The sequence continues at coordinate 50,883,685 of OX457025.1, read as the reverse complement.
CATACACAATTAGTTCAAACAGCAGAAAGGACTGGAAACGACTAAACACATGCGCCTTTTGAAAAGAGGAAAACGTCTAAAACATCATTACTTAAGTTTTAATGTTTTGGTATGTGTTATTTTGCGGGGTTTACATTTCCTACTAGTGCGCATGTTTATTTAACTAGCGTTGATGTGCGGTTTACATTTCGGAAAAATGCGCATGTTTATTTAACTTGTTGCTGTGTTCAGTTCGCATTTCGTACCACTGTGCATGTTTATTTAGCTTCCGTTGATGTGCCGTCGCAAAGCAAACCAGTGTGCATGTTTATTCAATATGCATTGCTGCGCACGTTTACTTAACTTGCGCTGATGCGCAGCTCGCATTTCAGACCAGTGAGCATGTTTATTCAACTTACGCTGATAAGCCGTTTGCATTTCGGACCAGTGCGCATATTTGTTTACTTGTGTTGATGCGCATTTGACCTTTCGGACCAGGATGCATGTTTATTTGATTTGCAGTGATACGCGGTTCTTATTTTAGACCAGTGCGTATGTTTATTTAACTTGCGCCAATGCGCAGTTCGCATTTCAGACCAATGCGCATTTATATTCAACTTCCGTTGATGAGTGGTTCGCAATTCGGACCAGTGCGCATATTTATTTAGCTTCCGTTGATACCCTGTTCACATTTCGGACCACTGCACATTTTTTTTTCACTAGCGTTGATCAGCGTTTCTAATTTTAGATGACCGTGCGTGTTTATTTAACTTGTGTTGATGCGCGGTTCCCATTTCGGACCAGTGCGCAAGTTGATTTAACTTGCGTTGATAAGCGGCTCGCATTTCGGACCAGTGCGCATGTTTATTTAAATTGCATTGATGTGAGGTTCTTATTTCAGTCCATTGCGCATGTTTACTTAACTTGCATTGATGCGCGGTTCTTTTTTAGACCAGTGCGCATGTTTATTTGACTTGCGTCGATGCGCAGTTCGCATTTCGGACCAATGCGCATTTATATTCAACTTCCGTTGATGAGTGGTTCGCATTTCGGACTAGTGTGCATGTTTATTTAATTTGCATTGTTGCGGGTATCTTATTTTAGACCAGTGCGCATGTTTATTTAACTTGCGTCGATGTGCAGTTCGCATTTCGGACCAATGCGCATTTATATTCAACTTCCGTTGATGAGTGGTTCGCATTTCGGACCAGTGTGCATGTTTATTTAATTTGCATTGATGCGGGAATCTTATTTTAGACCAGTGCGCATGTTTATTTAACTTGCGTCGATGCGCAGTTCGCATTTCGGACAAATGCGCATTTATATTCAACTTCCGTTGACGAGTGGTTCGCATTTCGGACCAATGGGCATGTTTATTCAACATAAGTTTTGGCGGATCGCCCAAAAAAAAAAAAATTTTTCAAGAGGTGCCTAATTGGAGAAGAATCGTACTAAATTGGAAAGGAATTCAATCAAACTTGCGGGAGAAGAAGCATTTTCAAAATTAACGCCAGTAAATTAAAAAATGCCCCCCATTTAGCCAATTTTTGGCTGATCGCCAGAAACAGCAAGATTTCAAGAGAACACCACCTACAGAACATTCGCGCAAAAGTTAAAGAAAATTTGATCAAAGCTCAAGAAGCATTTTGAAAATTAGGCACCAAAAAATTTTTAAAAAATGCCCACTATTTGGCCAATTTTTGGCGGATAGCCAAAAAAAAAAAAATAATAAATTTTCAAGCGAACACTATATTGAGAACATTCGCACTAAAATTGAAGAAAATCGGACCAAATTGATCGAGAAGAAGCATTTTGAAAATTGCCAACAAAAATTTAAATGCCACCCATTTAGCCAATATTTGGCAGATCGCCAAAATAAAAAAATGATTTTTCACGAGAGGCCTACTTAGAGAACAACTTTCCAAAATTGGAAAAGAATCCTATCACAACTGTGGGGGAAGGAGCATTTTGTAAATTAGACACCAAAAAATTTTAAAATGCCCTTCATATGGTAAAAAAAAATTTTTTTAAGACAGGCCTACCTAGAGAACATTCGTGTAAAATGTGAGAGGAAGCCGATCAAAATTGAAGAGAAGAAGCATTTTAATTAAAAGTTTACATACGTACAGACATACGTACATACGTACATACATACATACAGACGACGGATACCCCTCTATTGATGGGATAAGACCAGTTCGACATAGTCTGTGGTCTAACAACTAGCTTTTCAAGAGAAGAAAGCCTCGCAAACATTTATATAAAATTAGAAGGCAATCCGATCAAAAATGTGTAAGATTAAACTTTCGGAAAATTGGTTACGAAATATTTTAACTAGTCCCTCAGCGAGACAGGATGCCCGATGTTAGGTAAATTATATACAATAAAACCGCCATTACTGAGCCCCTTGAACAGCTTTTTTAATGGACGAGTTATTTCGATCCCAAATTCCCCCCTAATCACTTTTTCACCGATTTCAAACTAATACATCTACAATATATATATTTTCATTGTGCAAGGTTGCAGGTCCCGAAGACAAAGGGTTATATGCGAAGTGGGGCGGACAAGACATCGCACAATTGCTAAGCCTAATGTAAATTTTTGTATTTTTTGTCAATTTGTCATTCTCTAGTTGAATTTTGCCTTTAAAGTATGTAAAAACATTGTAAAGTTTAAGACAGGTTTTTTGTTCGTTTCTTTTTTTTTTTTTGTTTTTTTTTTGTTTTTTTTTTTTTTTTTTTTGTTTTTTTTTTTTTTTTTGCTTTGGGGGAGTTTTGCCCTAAATTCAGTTGGGGACCTAATGGCCGGGGATATCATAGTCAGCTATTAGGTAAAGACTGCACATGGTGCCAACGATTGGAGAAAGGTATAATCACAGGCGACACAACATCTGTTACAGAGTTTGCTGCGCGATCAATCGGCTAGTGGAGTCTTCAGAACGGTGCAGAGGGTGAGTAATTGAAATCTGTAGTGTGACAACTACCCATCAAGGCATTCACAAATGACTTAACTGTGTCAACAGTGCACCCCCAGGGAACACGCTGGGTCCTCGCTGATCTTAACGGAGTAGCTAGAGCTTCAGTGAAGCAGCAGGGTGCAACACAACTGAAATTTTATTCTCGCCAGCTTGGCGAGTGACTTCAGTTTTATACTCACCAGGATGAATTCATACTCGCCAGTTTGGCGAGTTACTACAGTTTATACTCGCCAAACATAAATCATACAAAATGAAAACTTATTAAAATTCAGGTTTATTTTGTTTGTGTTTAATTCAGCGTAACTTACTTATCAGCGTGTTTATAAATTAAACCTCAACATAATCAGCGACAAATGCGGCCCTTTGCAAGCCGATTTAAACGTACCACTGCACTTTTTCGTTTTTATATCCAAGTCTTTGGTCATAAATGCCAAAGATAATTAAAAAATCGGTCAACGAAAACTACATATGAAGTTAAAACGAAAACTCATGGAGAAAAATTACAGTTCAACATGATATCAAACATTTAAATCATAAAGAGTGTTTCAGTTTCTTATTTAGGTATTTTTTTTTTTTTTTTGTCGTAAACTATTTTTACTGATGATCACTGAAACCTATTGAAGAAAATAAGTCAAAATTTTTGAGTTTGTACACATTCGCAAATGTTTCCGAGCGTTGACTTATCCAGTTCACATAAAAACCGGTGAACATCTGCTTCAGACAACTCATTATCCGCCTCTTCGAAGTTATCTGTAGTTTCGTTGTGTGGATTTTCTTCCGTTTTCTGGTCGTTTTCGTCCAAATCACTGTCAGCATCTGACACCGGCGGCTCGGTTCCAGTCTTGCGATTTTGTGTTGTTCCGTGAGCGATTCTGCAATTACCAGACTGCATACAAAACTGAACAGCACTCTTCGGACTGTAGTCTGCTACATTTTCCGACAACAACGAAATGACAAGTCTATCGCTCAGATTTTCCGAACCCATTCGGGCTCTGAACTTGGTCTTGGTTCGTTTCATGAGTGAAAATCCACGTTCATTCTCTGCGCTGCTTGCGGGTAAAGATAGTATCAAATCGATAAGTCTAAGAAGGCGTAGACAGTCATCAGTGTAGGACTCGTACACATCGGACCATTTGATTCCATTGATTCCGGCTTTGTTGCAAGAGCTTTATCTTCGGTTGTTGAATAATGTTCTTCGCTACTAGACGCGCTGTGTGGAGTAACGGTTTTAGTTGATTTTTTTTTTTCGACCTTTAATCCTCCGTTCCAGATGAGCAAGGTTGCTCGGTGTTGACAAGAGTTGTGGAGTTTTCGTCCAGACGCGGACGTTTAACGACAAATTTATCCATATTCAGTCCTTTTTGTATATATTTTGCATTCCGTTATGTTTCCTTACTTTCATAAATGGGAGAGAAAGTATGGTCACAGCGATTGGTTTATAGATAGGATTAAGTGCAGAAAATGTGGTGTGTAAAATTTACACGTTCAGTGATATATAAAGTTAAGTCAAAGGAAATATAGTCAGTCTGAGTTGTCACAATATTCATAAATTTGGCGAGTAACTTAAATTTATACTCGCCAAATTACTTTTGCTTAAAAATCATACTCGTCATTTTGGCGAGTGTTATTTGATTCATACTCGCTAACCCAAATTTTCACTCGCCATGGCGAGTTGGCAAGTGCATATGTTGCACCCTGGAACCAGGATCCCCTGTATAACTCATAATGTCACTGGATGTTAGTAAATTCATTGAAATTGAAAACCCCACATTGCCTAACACTTTTTGGTCGATTTAAAAAATAAGACGACGTTGCACACCTTCAATATACGTAAACTCCTGGTCTTGCTAGAGCTGACAGTACAATGGGAAGATAGAATGGAAGAGGCAAACGGACGGAAAAGGAAGACAGAATGTAAGAGGCAAACGAACGGAAAAGAAACAAGTACCAAGACCTGTCAACTGAGTGCCAAAAACACGGATGGAAAGTGTGGTGCTTCCCGTTTGATTGTATTGTATTGTTATTTAGATCCCTTTCAACTGCTATGGTCATGTCGGGACCCCCCTGCCACATTATACTGAAATGGGGCATTCCAGCCCTCCTACTAACCCTTACATGTGGAGCGCCTCACAGGGTGGCAGGAGCAGTCCCGATTTTAAATGCTTAGGTATGACCCGACCGGGGTTTGAACCCGCGATCTTCCAGTCTCGAGACGGACACTCTAACCACTGGACACCGAGGCTGGTCTTCCCGTTTGAGATCGGTAGCCGTGGCTTTATAGGTCGCTCAGCAAGTCAATGTATGAGTGCGCTCGGTTTAACACCAAAGTGCTGCGTGAAGCAGGAGATCAAGCGGGAAGAGCTTCGAGCTGGTTGTGGTTAAAGAAAGAATCTCGAACTTGGGGCAGCTAGATTCGAGTCGTGGAATCTTGCCAATCCCGCGGGGGTGGGGGGGCGGGGGCAGGAGAGATGTATGATGAGTAGGTCGCCAAACATCAAAGACCCTGTCTTCATCACTGACGAACTTGAATCTCAGCAAGAAGACTAATCCGTGGAGATCTTTCGCTGTGTATGTGTCTACTTAGATAACCTGGTAAGACCAGTGACACCTGGAAAGACAGAAAGACGACCGGGAGAGACCGATGACAGCATGGAGAGACAGCAATCTGAGTGTGAAGGGTTGGCAGCCCAACACGCAGTCCCTGCAAAGGGACACCAAATCAAGTTCCGAGAACAACAAAAGATTAATATCCCCATGGTCACGGGGTGGGTACGGGGGGGGAGCGATAGCTCAGTTGGTAGAGGGCTCGCCTTCAGATCTAGGGTGTAGAGCCGGTGCGGGTTCGAATCCTGCTAGTGCCTATTCGCTGTGCACTCAATTATGATCCCCTTAGGGATTCAAACTGGAATGGCCCATTTCAGTATAATTTGGCAGGGTAGTCCTGATATAGCACTGCGATCGCTAAAAGGGACTTAAAACACAATAAACCAAACCATCCCATTGTCACCCGAGAGTGGGGGAGGGGCGGAAGAGGAATCAACAGGATGGATAGGAGATCAAGACCGGAAAACACCAAGGACCACGACAACAGGAATTATGAAAAGAGCAAGAAGTGACACATGCAATCGGGATTTCAAAAACCTTAGAGGCCTACGGATCCACCAAGGAAAGGTGGAATGCATGCCAACTGTCAACCTTTCACAGAGCAAAGACAATATCTAGTCAGCGGGAGGAGAGACCCGGCCTGGAAGCAAACCAACGTGCGGGGTGGAACAAGGAACGAACCACCAGATAGCATACCAAGGATATGATTAAATGGGAGAGACATAATGTAGCATGTGCAGTTGGTCCAGCTGAATTTTTATAAAAAATCATTAACATGTAATATACAAAAACGGACATTGAAATTTTGCCATTCATGCCCATTATAAGGCAGACAAACGCTTTGATTGCTTAGTCAGAGGACCCGGTATTATATCAGCATAAGCATGTTGATTGCACAATGAGAGCGATTACAGCTTGTGTGTGCAAGGAGGTTGTTTTAAAATAAAAGAACGCAAACTGCTAAAAAAAAGAACGCTTGATGACAAAAAAAGTACAAAAAAAGAACGCTTTAGAAAAAAAAAGAACAAAAAAGTACGCCAAAAATGTTGAAAATAAAAAATATAAAGGCAAAAAGTGTCCTCAAAAAAGCCCCAGAAATAGTTTGTATGCGTTTGGCTTGAATAAACAAGAACAGCTGTCAACGGCAATAATAATAATAGATGTACGTATTTCAAGAGGGGACGGATTTTTTTAGGAGGTGGGGTCCGGCGTAGAATCCTACACATCTCTAATTAGCAACAGCTCTGCTGACTCAAGTCGCCCAAAATAAAACAAGAACGTAAACAACACTGTTAATTTAAATCTGTTGACAACTGGGGGGCGGGGGTCGGGGGAGGTAAACAAACTTTGTTGGTAAAGTGGTAAGTGCTTCTTCAGGCATGGCGCATATTCGTTTATACGCGGGTGGGGTTGAAAAATTATTCCCAACCCCTGTACATTAAAGTTTTTAAGTGGGCTACCACTTTCTGAAATACTCTACACTTGTTTTAACTTTACCCGCTGATTTTTATTAATTTGTTGCAAAAGTGGATGCAGGGTTGCCGGCAGGTGGACAAAAAATAAAGAACGCGAATGTATGAAAAAAAGATTCAATTAAAAAAAAATAAAAGATTAAAAAAAAGAACGCCTCGAAAAAAAAAAAGAACGGAAAAATTTATTTTTATTTTGCTTAACTGCATAAAAAGCCAATAAAAAATAAAACACAAGCATATCTTAAAAGTTTTAGAGTACACAAAGGCATAAAATAGTTAAATACTGTGAAACTTATTGAAACTAAACTTTAAGTGAAGGAAATCAAATGAAAAACCTATTTTCCTATCCTTTACAATTTAAGAGATTGTAGAACCGTTGCAGGCACGTAGTACAGCAATTAACTTAAATTATTATATTTTATTATTTTAAATAAATTGAAAGAAACCAAAAACAGGATTGTCCATGGACAATGCCCCAGCCCACGAATGCTGATGTCAAGATTATGACATATACGTATAACCCGTAACCCAAATTTCAAGACAGAAAAGCTGGCCTCATTCAATATTTTGATACAAAAACGGTTTATCGTCAATATATCCGCCAATTCTTGGCAAAATAACAAAAAAAGTAATAGCCACGTGTTTCGGCCAATTTTTTTTCGAATCGTCGAACAAGAAAAATAATAGCCAGGTAGACATATATACCACTATATTCCATCAAATTTTAGGACGTTTCCACTTAAATTTTACGAGGAGATATGTTGTCATGAACATTGTTTTTGGTTAATATTTCCACCAATTTTAGGCGAATCATGAATAAACGTAATAGTCAGGTAGGTATCAAAGCCTGATACCTTTGATCAGAATTTCAAGAGATCAAGGTCAAATACCTAGGGTCAACTGCGTTTTCAATAATATTTTTGGCGAATCACCAAAACAAGCATGTCCAAGGACATGACCCGACCGAGTTACCAAACACAAGACAAAGATTGGGTTTCAAAAGATGAGACGGCAAAGAGCTACCTCAATTAATTTCAGAACATAGATCGATAAACGCATACAAAGATTTCTTTCCCAGAAAAATGGGAAGCAGATTTTCTGTATCTCTGGTAGACTGGATACTCTGCCATAGATACCTTCAAACAACGCTCGCATTTCGGACCAGTGCGCATATTTATGTGACTTGCCTCGATGCGCGATTCTTATTCAGACAAGTGCGCATGTTTATTTAATTTGCGTTGATGCGCGTCTCTCATTTTGGAACAGTGCACATGTTTATTTAATTTGGGTTGATGCGCGGTGATTATTTTGGACCAGTTCGCATGTTTGTTTACCTTCCGTCGATGCGCGGTTCACATTTCGGACCAATGCGCATGTTTATTTAACTTGCATCGATGCACAATGCTTAATTTGGACTACTTCGAATGTTTATTTAACTTGTGTCGATGTACGGTTGTTAAATCTGACTAATGTGCAAGTTCATTTAACTTGCGTTCATGCGCTGTAGGAAGAGATTCGTTTAACTTTTTTTTTCAAAAATTCTGAAAAAAATCAAAAGTTTTCCAATTCACTCAAGTTAGTTAGTTAGTTATTTGATTGGTTTAACGACACCGCCAACCTGTTGTAGGTCATATTGTGTCATTCCTGGTCCAATTCACTCAAAAAGCACAAGCCGTATGTCTGACCCCCTAGAGACGGCTCATATCAAAAATAAATGAAATCTGATAAAAAACGTTGAGAAAATGCATTTTGAATTTTTTTCATCAAAAATTCCCAAAAAAATACAAAAATTGTCCGATCGACTAAAAAAGCAAAAGCCGTATGCAAGAGCCTTTAGGGGTTCCACATACCAAAAATAAATGACATTGGGTCAAAAATGTTGGAGGAGATACATTTTAAAATTTTTTCTTTAAAAATTCCCCAAAAATTCAAAAATCACCTGATCGATTAGAAAAGCACAAGCCGTATGCACAACCCCTTAGGGATGCCTCACACTAAAAATAAATGACATCGGATCAAAAGTGTAGGAGATGCATTTTGAAACAGAGTTTACTAAATAAACAACTAACTAAGTAACGGACGCCATCCGCAGACCGATAGGAATACCCCAGCTTATGTGTAACGTAAGCTGGGCTAATAAGGAAAGAGAGAAAAACTCTGAAACGAATACTGTTAGGCCAAAAAATTAAGAACTTTCTTTCTGAACGTAACTTTTTCATAATTTTAATACACAAAAACGAGTTTCCCCCGGTGGAAACTGCCCGAAAAGGGATCTTGAAGAGGTTGGGTTTTGACGATTCACGTATTTACCGACATTTACACAATTCTACAAAATTTTTAAAATTACGGCATTTTTTTTTTTTTTTTGTCGTTTGCGAAAAAAAAGCAAAGACCTGGTGGAGAAGCACCTAAGAAACTTTTGATTAAAATTTTATAACTGGAATAATTCAGTTATTTACTACCATTTATTCCAGTTTTTGCCAAACTTCAAAGTTCCGCCATTTCAGCAGTTTTTGGCGAACCGCAAAAAAAATAATAGCCTGGTAGGCGAACCCCTGGGGAACATCCCTTCGTAACATCTAAACAATTGGAGAAAAACTGTAGGAGAAGTAGCATTTTAAAAATCTCTCAAAACGGACATAAAAGTGCCGCCATTTTGTCAGTTTTTCGTCACTCGTCAAAAAAAGTAATAGCCGGGTGGGGAACCACCCATTGAAGATTCCTGCATAATATCAAAACGATTGGAGCAAAACTGTAGGAGGAGTAGCATTTTAAAGAAAAAGTTTAACATACGCCCATGGATTCAAGCCCCCTATGGGGATACGACTAACCCAGTCCGACAAAGTCGGCTGGGTAAAAAAAACCACATAGGTACTAATTTCCGCTCCCATAATTCTAAATTTAAAGAAGGCAACATTATATTCCTAGTGCTGGCAACGCCATTTTTTTCCGAATAACGCAAAAACAATAACCAGGCAAGTAAAAAGTGACCACTATCTTTAACAAAATTTCAAGACAGTACCAAAGACTGTTTATACTAGTAGTTTAGTCTTTGACAGCAAGGCCATTTCTGTGGTATGAGTTTCATTTTTCGTCAATATTTGCGCCAATTTTTTTCAAATTATGAAAAAAGTAATATCCAGGTAAGTACCAATGATGGCTATCTTTATCTAAAATTGGAAGAAGTAATAGCCAGTTAGGCAGTAGTTTATGCTACTTTTACTTAAAATTACAATGCAATGAGGCTATTTTCCCGGAGTTCGTAAAGATTTTACTGAGATTTTTTTTTGGTTCGCCAAAATTTTCGCTGATTTTTTGGCCAATCACCAAAAAAAGTAATAGCCAGTAAGTCAGTAATATTGCCTGCTACCTTTCCTTGAAATTTCAAGAGAGTAAGACTATTTTCCTGGAGATCATATTTTACTGAAATCTTCATAGTTTTTCGCCAAATTTTTCGCCAATTACGTTTTTCTCCAATATTTCTGCTAATTTTTTGGTGAATCCCTTAAACAACTAATAGATAGGTGGACACCCTACCTCCCACCAAAATTGTAGAATGTTTCCCTGTAAACCCTAGGAGATACTTTTTACAGAAAATTGGTTCTTGGGCAATATTTCTGCCAAGTTTTGGCATATTCCTAAAAAAGTAACAACCACTTAGGTAGTATTGTGTGGTACTGCTATTTAAAATTACAATGCGAGGAGACTATTTTGCTGGATTTCTCCAAGATTTTTCTGAAATTTCTTTGGTTTTTCGCCAAAAAATCGCCGCTTTTTGCCAACCACTAAAAATTCATAACCAGTAAGGTAATACTGATTAATGCCGTTACTTAAAATTTCACGACAGTAACGTTAGTTTTCTTGAAATAGTCAAGATTTTACGAAAAAACGTTTTTAAGCCTATATTTTCGCTAATATTTGGCGAATCGCCAAAAAAGTTACAGCCAGGTGGGGGTAACTCCTGCTACCTTCATTTTAAATTCCAACAAAGCAAGACTATTTTTCAGCAGTTACTTAAGATTTTACTAAATGTTTTTTTTTTGCCTGTCGCCACAAGCTTAGCCAATGTTTGGTCAATCACCAAAAAAGTAATAGCCAGGTAGGTAGTACCTCCGGCTACCTTCACTTTAAATGTCAACACAGTACGACTATTTTCCACCAGTTAGTAAAGTTTTTAAGGTATTTTTTTCGCCAAAATTTTACCCCGTTGGCAAATCACCAAAAAACAGTAATAGCTAGGTAGTAGTAAAGCCTGCTAACTTCACTTAAAATTTCAAAACAGTAAGATCAATTTCCCAGAAGTAGTTCAGACTTTACGGAAAGGATCTGGTTTTTCGCTAATATTTTTGCCACTTTTTGGCGAATTGCCAAGAAAGCAATAGCCAGGTGGAAACTTATGCGACCTACCTTCCCCCAAAATATCAAGATATTCAGGCTAAAATCCTTGGAGAATATACGATTTTTCAACTTAAAAGCGTTTATTCGCACATACTTTCAACAACTGTTATATTCCGGCTTCTGAAAAAAGCTGGGGCTAAAAAAAAAAAGAACAATAAAGTACGCTTGTGGAAAAAAGTACGTTTTGAGGCAAAAAAAAAAAAAGAACGATGCGAAAATAAAGACTAAATCTTTAAAAAAGTACGATCCGGCAAGCCTGATGTTGACTCCAGCGTTTCAGTTTTTCCCATTTGCTAAAAAGTATCGAGTCCTTACCCTTTGGGCCTAACACACACACACATATATATATATATATATATATATATATATATATATATATATATATATATATATATATATATATATATATTGCATTTTTTAAATGTTTTAGTTTGAGCTATTTCACATAGAAAGATGAAATCTAGCTCCATAATAGAGGATTAGGAGACATGAAATCCGCATTTTTTACCATGACCATTACCTCAAATAGGTTAAAAAAAATTTTGAGCTCATGTTCGACCCTTTGGGCCTAAAGACGATATGTAAGAGGTTTCTTGACGACCTTGACCTCCTCGGTCATGGTCAAGGTGAAAAACCGAAAGTTGACCATTATCTCGTAAACGGTTAGAGATGGACCCATTCTGGGCTTATGTGGGCTTTCTGGGCCTAAAAGGCGATCTGCAAGACGTACCTCAGTGATCTTGACCTCCTAGTTCATGCTCAATTTTGAGTTTTAAGAGTTCAGAATCGTATTTTTTGGTGGCCCCAAGTGTAACTTGACTACGTCTCGAGGAGTACGTCTATCCCCCGTGGGGAATATGGTGTATGTAAGGCTGTTGCGTGTTGACAACGCAAAATTTAAAAGTGGAAGGATAGGTAGGCGTAGTGTCTAACATTTAAACGAATCAATCCATTAACTAGTAGGCGTGTGAGACTGTCGTAGGTACGCTAAGTACAGCGCCAATTTTCAAAAGGCCACCATTTTGTCAATTTTTACCCAATCCGGAAAATTCTTGGTCACTGAACTGCGGAAGGGTCCAGAGAAGCCGTGTACAAAATATGAAACGAATTCATTTATTAATGTTCCCTGTAGGCGGGTGAGACTGCCGTATATACGCTAAGTCCAGTGCCGATTTTCAAAAGTCCGCCATTTTGTCAAATTTTTTCCGATCATAACTTGTTTTGGCTTTGGGGACGTTTTGACCTTATATTCATTTCGGAATCATATGGCAGGCGCCATTATGGCTGGTGTAGAGCTTAATGAAGCTTTGATTTATGTTATACGTTTTAGCTTTGGGGACGTTTTGGCCCTGAATTCACTCGGGGACCTTATGGCCCCGTATTTCCTGACTGGGCTAAAGCTTAATAAGTTGCTAATTTAGGCGATCATAAGTTTTTTCTTTGGGAAAGTTCTGGATTCATGTGGGGACCTTATGGCCGAGTTCTTTTTGGCCGGGGGCGTGCTGTCTTGGTTTCCACAGAAATTTTACTTTTGGACGTTTTGGCCCTGAATTCATTTGCGGACCTTATGGCCAGGGACATTACGGCCATGATAAAGCTTAATAAAGCATTAATTTAGGTTATCATACGTTTTTTAGCTTTGGGATGATTTGGTCTTAAATTCCTTTGCAGAGATTATGGCCGGGGACTTTATGACCGGGAACCTTATGGCCGGGGACGTCTTGTACTCGATTCCACTTCCACTACGACAAATTTTGCTATGGGAACGTTTTAGCGCCACATTCAGGACCTTATGACCGGGGACCGTATGGTCGGGAATGTTTTGGCCGGGGACTTTATGCTCGAGCACGTGCTGTCCTGGATTCCACAGCACATTTTGTTTTGGGGACGCGTTGGCTTTAATTCATTTGGCGGATTTTGGGTCTAAATTTATTTGGAAACCTTATGCCCAGGGACCTGATGACTGGGATAAAGCTTAATAAAGCATTAATTTAGGTTATCATACGTTTGTTCACCTTTTGGGAGGTTTTGGCCGCAAGTTTATTTGGGGACCCAATGGCCAGGCACATCATGGCTGGTGCAAAGCTTACTAAAGCGTTAATTTAGGTAATCACACGTTTTTTGTTTTTTTTTTTTTTTTTTTTGCTTTAGGGATGTTTTGGTTAGACGTTTTATTTCTTCAGGGACGTTTTGGCCATTTTTGGACCTTATGACCGGGAACCTAATGGCCGGGTATTTTTTGGCCGGGGACGTGTTGTCCTGGTTTCCACGAGAAATTTTGCTTTGGGACGTTTTGGCCCTAAAATCCTATGGGGATCCTACGGCCCGGACATTATGGCTGGGTACCTTATGGCCGGGGTAAAACTTAATAAAGCTTTAATTTAGGTTATCACATATTTTAGCTTTGGGGATGTTTTGACCCTAAATTCATTTGGGAACTTTATGGCCGGTATTTTATGGCCGGGCACCCTGTAGCCACGGAAAGCTTAACAAAGCGTTAACTTAATCATAACTTGTTTTGGCTTTGGGGACGTTTTGATCTTAAATTCATTTCGGAATCACATGGCAGGCGCCATTATGGCTGGTGTAGAGCTTAATGAAGCTTTGATTTATGTTGTACGTTTTAACTTTTGGGACGTTTTGGCCCTAAATTCACTCGGGGACCTTATGGCCCCGTATTTCCTGACTGGGCTAAAGCTTAATAAGTTGCTAATTTAGGTGATCATAAGTTTTTTTCTTTGGGAAAGTTTTGGATTCATGTGGGGGCCTTATGGCCGAGTTCTTTTTGGCCGGGGACGTGCTGTCTTGGTTTCCACAGAAATTTTACCTTAGGACGTTTTGGCCCTGAATTCATTTGCGGACCTTATGGCCAGGGACATTACGGCCATGGTAAAGCTTAATAAAGCATTAATTTAGGTTATCATACGTTTTTTAGCTTTGGGATGATTTGGTCTTAAATTCCTTTGGAGAGATTATGGCCGGGGACTTTATGACCGGGAAACTTATGGCCGGGGACGTCTTGTACTCGATTCCACTTCCACTACGACAAATTTTGCTTTGGGAACGTTTTGGCCGATCCAAATTGTGGGATTTGAAGTATTTTGAAAACTGGCTATGAAGAAATTAAAAATGCGCTCCATTTAACCATCTTTTGGTGGATCGATAAAAAAGACAATTTTCATAAGAGGCCTACCTAGAAAAAATCGCACAGAATTTAAAGAAGATCTGATCAAAATTGCGTGGAAAGTAGCATATTGAAAACAGGCAACGAAAAGAATCTAAATGCCTCCCATTTAACCAATTTTTGCCGGATCGCCAAAAAAAAAAAACGTAAATTTTCAAGAAAGGCCTACCTAGAGATCATTCGGAATTTGAAAGAAATCCATTCAAAATCGTGGGACAAGATTAGAAGCATACTGAAAATTGGCATCCGAAAATTTTTTAAAAATGTCCCCCTTTGGCCAATTACACGCGGATCGCGAAAAAATTAATTTTTGAAAAGAGGTCTACCAAGAGAATATTCGCACAAAATTTAAAGAAAATCTTATCAAGGTTGTTGAAGAAGCATTTTGCAAATTGGCAACCAAAAAATTTCAAATGCCCCGCATTTGGCCAATTTTTGGCGCATCGCCAAAAAAAGTAATTTGTGAAGAGAGGCCTATCTAGAGAACATTCACACAAAATTTGAAAAGAATCCGATAAAACTGAAGGAGAAGACGCATTTTTTAAGTAAAAGTATACACACGTACATACGTACATACAGACGACGGATAACCCTTCTACTGATGTGATAAGACCAACGCGAGAAAGTCGGCTGGTCTAAAAAAAATCATTACGGAAAAACATCAAAATTTCAATTTTATTTCAACATTCTTACTTTAAATTTAAAAAGCCATCAAATGATTTTTAAAAAATTTTCGAATATGTTTTTGTAAAACTGGATTTTCGTAAGTTCGGTCTAGACTTTTCGGTACAAATCTATTTATATAAGCGTACAGTAGTACCTCATTCACTCGAACACGTTTTACTCGAAAACTTGCTTTTATTCACTACATAAGTCTTATAAAACTTCGGTCACTTCGAATTCTCTTAACTCGAAGTAATTTCAGGGCAAAAAATTTGAATTTAAACAAAAAAGGCATTTTTCTTACTTTTACGGCCTGTATTTCTAAATAAGAAACTTGTGGAAGTTTTTTGCGATTGGACTCAATTTGTTAGTATAACGGTAATAAACAGACAACTGAAATAAACTGGCAAGAATCAACAAAATCATTTTGTAGAAAAATATTTACAGGCTGGTAAAACAATTTTATAAAAGATTTTATGAACTTTTATCATTGAAAGCTTGCATATCCCAAAAAAAAAAAATAATAAAATTTTGATGTTTTCCCTCATTATGTCTTTATAGTTTACACCCAAAACATTGCAACCGAAAGCTTGCCTCCACTGGAACGGTCAGACACAACGAAAACCCCTCGAAAGAGAGCCGCTGCCACTTGGAAAAATCACTTTTAGCAGGCAAACAAACCGTTTTCGACTGCCGAAACTGGGTTCTCTAAGAACAGAACAGTACTTTGCTTTATTAGCTTTTTAAACAAGTTTGTCCACGGACAAAGTCCCAGCTTACGAAAAGCAATAAGACCAATTCCAGCGTGCATGAGCAAGGGAATTTCCCTGAAAAATTGGGCTGCAAAAGATGAGACGGCAAAGAGCTAGCTCAATAATTAATTTAGCACCGGACCCGAACATAGACCGATAAATGCATACAAAGATCTTTCCCAGAAAATTGGGAAACAGATTTTTTGTATCTCTGGTAGACTGGATAGTCTGCCATAGATACCTTCAAACAACGCTCGCATTTCGGACCAGTGCACATATTTATGTAGCTTGCCTCGATGCGCGGTTCTTATTCAGACAAGTGCGCATGTTTATTTAATTTGCGTTGATGTGCAGCTCTCATTTTGAAAAAGTGCACATGTTTATTTAACTTGCATTGATGTGCGGTTCGCAATTCGGACCAGCGCCCATAATTTTTCACCTTGTGTTGGGCGGTTCTTATTTTGGGCCAATGCAAATGTTTATTTAGCTTGCGTTGGCGCGTGGTTCACATTTCGAACCACTGCGCATTTTTATTTAACTTGCGTTGATGCGCGATTCGAATTTCAGGCCAATGCACATATTTCTTTAACTTGAGTTGATGCGCGGTTCTTATCCTGGACCAGTGCGCATGTTTATTTAAGTTGCGTTGATGCGCAGTTCTTATTTTAATAGTGCGCATGTTATTTAAGTTGCGTTAATGCGCAATTCGCACTTCGAACCACTGCACATATTTATTTAACTTGATTTGATGTACGGTGCTTATTTTGGTCCAGTGTGCTTGCTTATTTAGCTTGCGTTGATGAGCGGTTCGCATTTTCCACCAGTGCGCATGTTTATTTAACTTGTGTTGATGCTCTGTACTTAGTTTGGACCAGTGCAAATGTTTATTTAACTTGCGCTGATGTGCGGTTCGCAATTCGGACCAGTGTGCGTGTTTATTTAACTTGCGTTGATGGACACTGCTAATTTTGGTTCAGTGTGCTTGCTTATTTAGCTTGTGTCGATGTGTTTTTCGCATTTAGAACCAGTGCGCATGTTTTTTAAACTTGGGTTGATGCGTGGTGCTCACTTCGGACCAGTGCGCATGTTTCTTTGGGTTGAGTGGATGCGCGATTCTTTTTTCGGATCAGTGCGCATATTGATCTTGCGTTCATGCGCGGCGCTTATTTTGGACCAGTGCAAACGTTTATTAAACTTGTGTTGGTGCGTGGTTCGCATTTCCAACCACTGCGCATGTTTATTTATCGTGCTTCGATGTGCGGTTTTTATTTCAGGCCAATGCGCATATTTCTTTACCTTTAGTTGATGCGCAGTTCTTATTCCGGACCAGAGCGCATGTTTATTTAAGTTGTGCTGATGCGCAGTTCTTATTGTGAATAGTGAGCATTTTATTCAATTTGCGTTAATGCGCAGTTCGCATTTCGAACCGTTGCTTGTTTATTTAACTTGCGTTGATGGACGGTGCTAATTTTGGTACAGTGTGCTTGCTTATTTAACTTGTGTCGATGTGTTTTTCGCATTTAGAACCAGTGCGCACGTTTTTTTTTTAACTTGCGTTAATGCTCGGTTCCCATTTCTGACCAGTTTGTTTGATTATTTAGCTTGCGTCGATGAGCGATTCGCATTTTCCACCAGTGCGCATGATTATTTAACTTGTGCTGATGCGTGGTCCGCATTTTGGACCAGTGCACATGTTTATTTAACTTGCGTTGATGTGCAGTTCGCATTTCGGACCACTGCGCATGTTTATTTAACTTGCCTCGATGTGCGGTTTGCATTTCGGACCAGTGCGTATGTTTCCTTGGGTTGCGTTGATGCGCGGTTCGCATTTCGGACCACTGCGCATGTCTATTCAACTCGCGTTGATGCGTGGTTCTTTTTCGAACCAGTGCGCATGTTTATTTAACTTGCGTTGATGCGCGGTGCTAATTTAGGACCAGTTTGCATGTTTAGTTAGCTTCCTTCGATGCGCGGTTCACATTTCGAACCAATGCGCATGTTTATTTAACTTGCATCGATGCGCGGTGCTAATTTTGGACCATTGCGCATGTTTATTTACCTGGCGTCGATGCGCGGTTGTTAAATCTAACTACTGCGCAAGTTCATTTAACTTGCGTTTATGCGCTGTAGGAAGAGATTCATTTTTTTTCAAAACTTCCGAAAAAAATCAAACGTTTTCCAATTCACTCAAAAAGCACAAGCAGTATGCATGATCCCCTAGAGACGGCTCATATAAAAAAATAAATGAAATCTTATTAAAACTGTAGGAGGAAATACATTTTTAATTTTTCTTCAAAAATTTCCCAAAAATTCCCTGATCGACTCAAAAAGCACAGACCGTATTCACGACACCCTAGGCACGCCTCAGCCCCAAAATAAGTTATGTATGATCAAAAGTGTAGGAGAAGATGCATTTTGAGGTATTTTCATCAAAAATCCCCCCAACAATCAAAAATTTCAAAGTCGAGTCAAATAGCAAAAGCCGTATGCCCGACCCACCTAAAGATGCCCCATACCAAAAATAAATGAAACTGTAGGAGGAAATGCATTTTTAAATTTTTTACTTCAAAAATTCCCTAAAAATACAAAAACTTCTGATCGACTAAAAAAGCGCAAGCCGTATACTCGACCCCTTAGGAATGTCTCATACCAAAAAAAAAAAAAGAAAGAAAGAAAGAAATCCGGTCAACACTGTAGGGGCAAATGCATCCTGAACTTTTTTCTTCAAAAACTCACTAAAAATACAAAAATTATCCGATCAACTGAAAAAGCACAAACGTATGAATGACCCTTTAGTGGTGCCTCATATCAAAAATAAATGATATCGGATCGAAAATGTAGGAGGAGATACATTTTATAAATTTTTCTTCAAAAATTCGCCAAAAATTCAAAAATCACCCGATCGACTAAAAAAGGCACAAGCCGTATACATGAACGCTTAGGGATGACTCACAACAAAAATAAATGACATCGAATCAAAATTGTTCGAGTAGATGCATTTTGAATTATGTTTGAAATTTTTGCTTCAAAAATTCCCCAAAAATACAAAAATTGTCCGATCGACTAAAAAAGCACAAGCCGTATGCACGACCCTTCAGTGGTGCCTCATACCAAAAATAAATGACATCGGATCAAAAATATAGAAGGAGATACAGTTTAAAAAATTTTCTTCAAAAATTCGCCAAAAATTCAAAAATCACCCGATCGACTAGAAAAACACTAGCCGTATGCAAGACCGCTTAGGGATACAACACACCAAAAATAAATGATATCGAATCAAAACTGTAGGAGTAGATGCATTTTGAATTATTTTCGAAATTTTTGCTTTAAAAAATTACCCAAAAATACAAAAATTATTCGATTGACTAAAAAACCACAAGCCGTATGCGCGACCCTTTAGGGGTGCTTCATACCAAAAATAAATGAAATCGGATAAAAAATGCAGGAGGAGATACGTTTTAAAATTTTTTCTTCAAAAATTCGCCAAAAATTAAAAATTCACCCCATCGACTAAAAAAGCACAAGCCGTATGCATGACCCCTTAGCGATGCCTCATACCAAAAGTAAATAACATCGGATCAAAATTGTAGGAGGAGGAGGTGCATTTTGAACCAAAGTTTACTAAATAAACAACTAACTAACTAACTAACAGACGCCACTCGCAAACCGATAGGAATACCCAAGCTTACGTGTAACGCAAGCTGGGCTAAAAAGAAGCGGTTTGGATAATGTTTCTTTAATAGACTCCAGCAATAACATGGCAACACATGGAAAATTATTAAAACTTATATAGCTTTCAACATAACTTTGTCCACTACACATACTACTGACAAGTTAAAATTTTATAACATACTTTAATCAAAGAGCATTGGGTGGGACGGCGGGTTTTCTTTGCTAACGAGCTGCTGTTTTTGCGCTTGCAGATTGCGAATGACGTGGTAGATAAAGGTCCCGCTTTTAAAGCCAGATTTTACTCCCTATAGAAAAACTGAACAGATAGAGAGTGACACTTTGCAAACATCCCTTATGGGTTGAGGCGCCATCGCGCCGGATTTTTAAATCCCTGAAGCAACAGCGAACACACATAGTGACACTTTGTTAACATCTTTTGCCGGCTGAAAGCGTTTGATATTTAAACAAAGATTATAGGATAGGCGAGGCGCAAAAGAGCCCCGCAGTTTCACGTCACTTGCACCGTTTTAAAAGTAAATAATCATACATTATTTATAGCATTATTACAAACACACAGATTTAAGCCACCCAAAAAGCTTCGAGTTATTGATAGTTCGAGTTATCGAATATGCTATAAGGCTTACAGTGAAAAAAAGAACGGGACCGAGCAAAAGTGTTCGAGTTACCGAATAGTTCGAGTTCTCGAATATGGACTGTCTATTCATTGTGTTGATAATTTGTAGAACTACCAATTTATTTTTAAGGAGTCCCACCCGACAAACTACCAACCGTACAAACTTCCACCTGTTTCATTAAAAATAAAACTGTATCATTACAAATATGTTTATTTCACAATTAACGTATCCAGTACACGAAGAAAAATAATTCCACGAAATAATATCCTGAAAAATTCACTGTTCAATATTTCTAAACTATCAGTGTAAAATATTCCAAATACTATAGTTCTGTCACCCCATCATAATCCATCATTCACCAAAGTCGAAAATTAATTGCTTCTAGCAATATCAGGTATTAGAAGCGCGACTGCAATTGAAATGGACCCAGTATAATGCGGATGAAACTGAACAGGTTGAAGGACATGATTGATTACTATGCCTCAAAAGAAGCAAATTACATTTAATGCAAGTTCACACGACTTCAATCGAAAACAGAAAATTCAAAGCTGTAATATTTTCGTGCACATTTACATTTCGAACAGGTGGTAATTGGCTCGGGTGGGAGTTGGCACGGGTGGGAATTGTCGGAGTGGGAATTGGCTAGGGATGTGACGGTTTACCGTTTGGGACGGTTAACCGTGAAGGTGGCGGTTCGGTTAAACCGAACCGTACTCTGTGGAAAACGGCGGTTCATTTTTTCGGTTTTTAATTAACATTATTTTTGTTTTTCTCAGGACCATTTTTAACTGCTATGAATGTTTCAGCTCAATATTTTAGCGCAGCATTATTTTACACTTCCAGATGAGTTCCTTTTTTTAGTTAAGCAAAGTGTTTCCTTATCACATTCTAGAATAAAAGCAGGAAATTACTTGGGATATCTTTAATTTATATATATTTGCATAGTCTGAAAAACCGAAACCGAACCGAAAAAAACGCGGATTTTTCTTTAAAACCCGAAACCGAACCGAACCGGACCCATCAGTGACGGATCACATCACTAGAATTGGCACGGGTGGAAATTGTCGGAGTGGGAGTTGGCAGGTGGGAATTGTCGGTGGCAGTTGTCCTGTTTCCATTTTTAAGTGCACATTTTAACTCTTGATTAGCGAGTGTCAAAAGTTGCCTTTAACGAAATGTGCGGATCTTAACGTTGACTTCTAGTTGAGAGGCAAGGCCATTCAACAAAACTTCAGATTGCCGTTTAAATCTTTATTCTTCCAACAGTTCAACAAGATCTACAATTATCCAAGATTTGACAGTTATAACCTTTTACTTATCCAATACTGAACGAAATCGGCAATGTAGGTACCATTTATCCTCAACGAAACTTTTTCCAAGATTACTTGCAGTGCTCCGTTGAAACACCACAATGGCAACTCCCTTTGCACCATTAGAACTCACACCTGACGTGTGGCCGCTATGCTTTCGAAACATCAACTGTTAACATAATTTATCCAAA
The DNA here is from genome assembly GCA_949752745.1 of Protula sp. h YS-2021. Classification (NCBI taxonomy): domain Eukaryota; kingdom Metazoa; phylum Annelida; class Polychaeta; order Sabellida; family Serpulidae; genus Protula; species Protula sp. h YS-2021. Next base: position 50,861,848 of record OX457025.1, on the reverse strand, counting down.
GACTTCGTTCGACTGCGCTACAATAGCAACTCCCTCTGCACCATTTAGACTCACACCTCTATGCTTCCGAAAAGTCAAGTGCTGCCGGTGCAACAACTTCGCTCCTTGTATACTTGCTGGCAGAACAGCGGCCGCTAATTAAAAATGCGACCTGTCAAAGTGTTTCGCGCCTAAACCAAGAAAAAATAGGAAAGTACTTGCCCAAAGCATTTGTTCCGAGTTACAAAGGAAAAAAAGCTATGTTTTTGAAACGATCACGAACTCCTTTACAAAGCGGCATTATCGGTTGCAATTTACGTTATTTCTAAATACTTTTTTACTCGTCTCAAAGACAACTAAAAGTTCCAAAAACCGAAATTACTACCATCCTTCCCATCTCAGTGAGCTCTATCATATACTACATAAAACTTGAAAGTTCAAAGTCTGGCTTCTGAGATATCCCTTTTACTAAAAACATAAGCAAAATCTATCAAAAAGACTTCAAACGAACTCGAAACTAATACCATCGTGATCCTAACGACTTGTGCATATCAAAATGATGGTATCCAGACAGAAGGGCCTTGGACAAAAGGGCCTTGGAAATAAGGGCCTTTCCCAAAACGGCCTTTTCCAAAAAGGCCTTTCCCAAAACGGCCCTAAATGAAAAGTTGGACAAAAGGGCCTTGAGACTTTTTTTAGGATTTTAAATTTTAGTTGTTTAATAAAATATGTAATAAAATAAAAAATAAAAATCAGACTTCATTGTGTTTTT
>OX457025.1:50711097-50856097 GCA_949752745.1 Protula sp. h YS-2021 | reverse complement strand
CAACGGAAATGAAGAAAACCTTCGCAGTAAACATTTACACGTTTTGTGAGTTCTTTCTGCCAAGTTTCAGCCTAATCCAACAAACGGTTTCGGAGATATCGCAACAATATAGCCAAAAAAGTTAAAATTCAAAAATTAAAAAAATCACCAAAAATACATTTTCAACGGAAATGAAAAGAAACTTCGCAGTAAACATTTGCACTATATGTGAGTTATTCTTGCCACGTTTCAGCCTAATCCAACAAACTGTCTCGGAGATATTGCAACAATATGGTCAAAAAGGTTAAAAATCAAAAATTAAAAATTCGCCAAAAAATACATTTTCTTGGCAGTAAACTTCGCAGTAAACATTTACACGTTTTGTGAGTTCTTCTTGCCAAGTTTCAGCCTAATCCAACAAACGGTTTCGGAGATATCGCAACAATATGGCCAAAAAAAAGTTCAAAATCAAAAATTTAAAAATTCGCCAAAAATACACTTTCAGCGGAAATGAAGTGACACTTCACAGTAAACATTTGCACTATATATGTGTTGTTCTTGCCACGTTTCAGCCTAATCCAACAAACCGTTTTGGAGATATACCCTGCCAAAGTGAAAAAAATGCACGAACCCCCTCCCCCCTCCCCCCCCCATGTTCAAAAATTTGCCAAAAATAGAATTTTTGAGGAAACGAAAAAAAAATACCACGGGCATCATCTAGACATGCACCCCAATATGTATGTATCTTTTGAGAAAAATCGACTCATTAATTTCATAAGAACTTACTGCGGACAGACGGACGGACGGACGGACAGACACACCAAATGCTACATATGTCTCTCTTAGGGGGAGACATATAATTTAGTAGCCACTTTTCAGAAGTTCTTCGACACTCTTGACCGGATTCCTTTAAAATTTTGTACGAATGTTAAATTTTGAATTACAGGTTTTAAAATATGACTGCTACTTTTTGGGGACCACAGAAGCCTACTCATACTCCATTCACTACATCTCGGCTGGACACAATGCCCTGGACATTCTTGTTAAAAGAATTTATCTGGTTTTCATATATATACACAATATATTGCATGGCAGCTGTTCTATGTACGTAATCAAATAGTTGTTAGGGAATATAAAAGACCTGGTTATCAGCGTTCGAAAAGTCAAACAAAACACCGGACTCCGGACAAAAAATTGTGAGACTGGGAATCTTGGGAGCCCGGAACTTTTTAGACCAGCCAACTTCGTCGGGGTGGTCTCATCACACCAGCACAGGGGCATCCCAAAAATTGCCTAATTGGAGATCATATTCTAATTTATTGGCGTCAAATTTTCATACAGCTTCTACTTCCACAATTTTGACTGGACTCTTTTCAAATTATGCATGAATGTTCTCTAGGTAGGCCTCTCTTGAAAAATTACTCCTTTGGCGATCCGCCAAAAGTTGTCGAAATGACGGCATTAAAAATTTCTTGGTTGCCAATTAATTTTCAAAATACTTCTTCTCCCATGATTTCGATCAGATTGTCTTCGAATTTCCTTTCCAATTTCTACGGACGTTCTCTAAATAATCCTCTCGTGAAAAATTACTGATTGAATTTCTTTCTAATTTTGTATGACTGTTCTCTAGATAGGCCTCTCTTGAAATTTAACATTTTTCGGGATCCTCCAAATGTTGGCCAAATGGAGGGCATTTAAATTTTTTGGTAGTCAGTTTACAAAATGCTTTTTCTCCCACATTTTTGGTCGGATTTTCTTCGAATTTTCCACAAATATTCATTAAGAAAACCTCTCTTGAAAAAAAAAATGCTTATTAAAATTGGCCAGATGGGGGCATTTGCAATTTACCGGTAGCAAATTTTCTAAATGGTTTTTCTCCCACAATTTGGATAGGATTCCTTTTCAATTTTGTGTGGCTGCTCCTCTTTTAAAATATTAATATAAAGTTTTCCCTACATGCTTCTCTTTTAAAATATAACTTTTTTGACGATCCAACAAAAATAGACTAAATGCGCAGGAGCATTTTAAAATGTTTTTGGTAGCCAGTTTTCAAAATGTTTTTTCCGCCAGTTTTGATCGGATTTTCTTCAAATTTTGCACAAATGTTAATTAGACGGTCCTTTTTTTAAGTAACTTTTTTAGCTTTCTGATGTTCAGAAAAAAAACAAACTCAAGTTTTATGAAGTTCTGAGACACCGTTCTACTGCGCTCTCATACTGACCAACAACAGTTTTCTCAACGATCCATCAGAAATGGAAATGGCTATGAGTACAGTACAGAAAAATAAAAAAAAAACTTGACTACGTCTCGAGGAGTACGTCTATCCCCCGTGCGGGATATGGTTTGTGTAAGGCTGTTGCGTGTTGACTACGCAAAATTTAAAAGTGGAAGGATAGGTAGACGTAGTGTCTAACATTTAGACGAATCAATCCATTAGCCCGTAGATGCGTGAGACTGTCGTAGGTACGCTAAGTACAGCGCCGATTTTGAAAAATTTGCCATTCTGTCAAGTTCCATCCGGAAAATTCTTGATCACTGCACTGCGGAAGGTCCCAGGGAACCCGTGTGCAGAATCTGAAACGAATCCATCCATTTTTGTGGCCTGTGGGCGCGTGAGACTGCCGTATATACGCTAAGTCCAGTGCCAATTTTCAAAAGTCCGCCATTTTGTCAATTTTGCCCAATCCGGAAAATTCTTGATCACTGCACTGCGGAAGGGTCCAGAGAAGCCGTGTACAAAATCTGAAACGAATCTGTCTATTAATATGGCCTGTAGACGCGTGAGACTGCCGTATATACGCTACGTCCAGTGCCGATTTTCAAAAATCATCGCCATTTTGTCAATTTTTGCCCAATCCGGAAAATTCTTGGTCACTGCACTGCGGAAGGTTCCAGAGCAGCCGTGAACAAAAATTTGAAACGAATCTGTCTATTAATGTGGCCTGTAGACGCGTGAGACTGCCGTATATACGCTAAGTCCAGTGCCAATTTTCAAAAGTCCGCCATTTTGTCAATTTTTGCCAGATCCGGAAAATTCTTGATCACTGCACTGCGGAAGGGTCGAGAGAAGCCGTGTACAAAATTTGAAACGAATTCATCTATTAATGTGGCCTGTAGGCGCGTGAGACTGAAGCGTGACAGACGGACAGACCGAAAAGTTCAAAACTATATCCCTCCGTTCCACGGGGGATAACGTTGAGAGACAGCCGGGTTGCGGACTTTAAAAATTCGGATCCCGACACCACGAACTCCCGGACTTTTCAAACACTGATTAAAAGTTAAATATCGTGGTGTACAAAATAAAGTTGTATCTAATTCTGCATCTATCAACTATTTTAGTATATATTTTACAAAAAAATCCAGGGTTGCCGGCGGGTGAAAAAAAATAAAGAACGCAAAGGTATGAAAAAAAATACTTAATGAAAAAAATAAAAATTAAAAAAAGAACGCCCCCCAAAAAAAAAATAAAAAAAGAACGGCAAAATTTATTTTTATTTTGTTGAACTGTATAAAAAGCCAATAAAAAACGGAAACACAAACATATCTTAAACGTTTTCAGAGTAAACAAAGGCATAAAATAGTTAAATACTGTAAAACTAATTGAAACTAAACTTTAAATCAATAAAATAAATGAAAAACCTATTTTCATATCCTTTGCAATTTACCAGATTGTAGAACCGTTGCAGGCACGTGGTTACGGTAGTACAACAATTATCTCAAATTATTACATTCCGTTATTTTAAATAAATTGAACGAAACCAAAAACAAGATTGTCCGTCGACAACGCCCCAGCCCACGAGTGCTGATGTCAAGATTATGACATATAAGTATAACCCGTAGCCCAAATTTCAAGACAGAAAAGCTGGCGTGAGTCAAAATATTAATATAAAAACGCCAATATATCCGCCAATTTTTGGCGAAACGACATTTTTTTTCAAATCGCTGAACAAGAAATGTAATAGCCAGGTAGACATATATACCACTACCTTTCATCAAAATTTTAGGACGTTTCCATTTAAATCCTAGGAGGAGACACGTTGTCATGAAAACTGTTTTTGGCTAATATTTCCACCAATTTTGGGCGAATCATGAATAAACAATAGTCAGGTGGGTACCAAAGCCTGCTACCTTTAATCAGAATTGCAAGAGATCAAGGCTAAATACTGCGTTTTCAATATTGATTTTAACGAATCACCAAGAAAGTCATAACCCATAATTCAAAATTTTAAGAAGGTAACATTATATTCCTAGCGCTAGTAACGATTTTAGTAAGTATTGGTTTTTCACCAATATTTCCGCCATTTTTTCCGAATAACGCAAAAACAACAATAACCAGGCAAGTACCAATGACCGCTATCTTTAAGCAAAATTTCAAAACAGTACGGCCATTTCTGTGGTGTGAGTTTCATTTTTCCGCCATTTTTTCTGCCAATGAACAAAACATAGGCATTGGAGATGCAGAGCCCTCAGCCAATAGCAGTGACATCACTGTGGTCGAGTTACGTTTCTGAGATACAAATAACAACCTCAGGTTACCCGTGAGTCTAACGGAAAGGGCAAATATCAAGTTCTTTCACTTACTCGATGTCGAAGATAAATATCTCAAATATCACAAATCTTCACAAAAATTTTAATAATTAAACAGCACCAATATTTCTCCTTGTAAAGTTGTAGAAGCTTCAACAAAAAAGTTTTGAAGTATCGACCGTTGCACATCTACACTGTATATACTTTCTTCCTGTAAGGTTTGATGAAGGTCAGATCAATAGTTTTTGAGATATCACAATATATATTAGACAAGAAAAAAATTCAAAGTGCGACGGACAGACAGACGGACGTGTAAAAAATTAAACCTCTCGTCTAACATCTGCATTACCTATTCTTTCTTCCTGTAAGGCTTGATAGGGATCCGATGAATGGTTTTTGAGACATCGCCCGGGCAAAATAAGTTTAAGGTGCGACGGACGGAAAAAAGAGGGACGGACAGGTGACAAACTGACCCCCCCCCCCACCCCCTGCGTTGCACACCTACACTATACATACTTTCTTCCTGTAAGGTTTTGTGAAGCTCCGATAAATAGTTTTTCATATATCGCCCGGACAAGATAAAGTTTGAAGTGCGACGGGCCGACAGACGGACGGGCATTTGACAAATTGAACCCACGTTGCACATCTACACTATACATAGCTTCTTCCTGTTAGATTTGATGAAGATCCGATAGATAGTTTTTGAGATATTGCCCGGACAACAAAACATTTAAAGTGCGACGGACGGACAGACAGACGGACAAGTTAAAAATCGAACCTCCCGTTGCACACCTGTACTATATATACTTTCTTTCTGTAAGGTTTCATGAAGATCCGATGAACAGTTTTTGAGATATCGCCAAGATAAAAAAAGTTCAAAGTGTGACGTACGGACAGATGGACGGAGAAGTGACAAATCGAACCCACCGTTGCACATCTACACTACATATATTTTCTTCCTGTAAGGTTTTGTGAAGCTCCGATAAATAGTTTTTGCGATATCGTCCGGACAAAAGATGTTTATGGACAGACAGACGAACGGACGGATAGACCGATAGCAATAGCATTCAGCCAATATTGGCTAAAAATAATGGACAGGTACGCAATAATTACTGCCACCTATAGGTAGTTTCAAGACAGTAGGGTTATTTTTCTGCAGTTGGTTAAGATTTGACCAATAAAAGTTTTATCGCCCACACTTCGACCAATTTTTGGCGAATAGCCCCCAACTCCCCCCCCCCCCCAAAAAAAAAAACAAAAAAAAACAGCCAGGTAGACACTTATATGCACGTTGCCACTGAAACCACAATACTATATACGTTTAATTGCGTTTTGACCAATATTTTCACCAATTTTTGGCGAATTGCCAAAAAGAAATTGGCCATGTATTTAGTATTGTTTGTCACTATTACATTAAATTACAAGAAGAAAATGAGGTTATTTTGCAGGCGTTAGTTCACATTCTTCGTAAAAAAAATTGCTTTTTTTGCAAATATTTCGGCCATTTTTTGGCGAATTACAAAGAAAAAATAGCGTGAAAAACAACACCAAAGTAGGTTCGAATCTCTGCTTTTGTAATTCAAGATTTCAAGGTAAGATTACATAAGTGGCATTAATTAAGATTCTAGTAAAAAACTGGTTTTTCGCCGATATTTCCAAATTAGGAAAAACAGTAATAGCCAGGTAAGTACCAATGATAACTATCTTTATCTAAAATTGGAAGACGGCAACGGCCAGTTAGGTAGTCGTTTCTGCTACTTTTACTTAAAATTACAATGCAATGAGGCCATTTTCCCGGAATTTGCAAAGATTTTACTGACTTTTTTGGGGCTGTTCGCCAAAATTTTCGCCGATTTTTTTGCCCATCAAAAAAAGTAATAGCTAGTAAGGTAATATTGCCTGCCACATTTCCTTAACATTTCAAGACAGTAAGACAATTTCCTGAAGATGAGATTTTGTTGGCATCTTTTCAGTTTTTTGCCAAAATGTTTGCCAGTTTTTGACCCATCACCAAATATTGTAACAGCCAGCTAGATTGTCACGCTAGCTACTTTTACTGGAAATTTAAAAACAGCCAGACTATTTTTATAGAGTTCGCCAAGATTTTATGGAATTTTTTTTGGTTTTAAGCCAAAATTTTTGGAAATTTTTTGACCAGCCTCCAAGAAAGCAAGAGCAGATAGTAATGCTTTCTACCTCTACTAACAATTTCAAGACCTTAATACTATTTTCTAGGAGGTAGTTAAGGTATAACAAAAAAAAAAAAAACGTTTTTCTCCAATATTTCTGCCAATGTTTGGCGAATCACCAAAAAAAAAAGTAACACCTTGGTAGGTAGTATCTCCTGCTACCTTTACTTTAAATTTCAACATAGTAAGACTATTTCCCAGCAGTAAGTTAAGATTTTACTTATTTTTTTGACAAAATTTTTGGCCAATCACCAACAAGTATGTCCAAGGACATGACCCAGCCGAGTTACCAAACAAGGAAAGAGAGAAACACTCGGAAACGAATACTGTTAGGCCAAAAAATGAAGAACTTTGTTTCTGAACATAACTTTTTCATAATTTTAATACACAAAAACGAGTTTTTCCGGGTTGAAGCTACCCGGTAAGGGATGTCGGATAGGTTGGGTTTTAACGATTCATGTATTTACCGACATTTACACAATTTTACAAAAATTTTAAAATTCCACCATTTCGTCCTTTTTTTTTTTTTTTGTCATTTGCGAAAAAAGCAAAGCCCTGGTGGAGGAGCACCTAAGAAACTTTCGATTAAAATTTTATAACTATTTGAAAAAGACTGAGAGAAATGAATGGTCTGACAATTCAGTTATTTACTACCATTTACTCCAGTTTTTGCCGCCATTTCGGCAGTTTTTTTCGAACTGCGAAAAAAAAATAATAGCCTGGTAGGCGAACCCTGGGAAACATCCCTACGTAACATCTAAACGATTGAAGTAAAACTGTAGGAGTAGCATTTTAAAACTGGGTCAAAACGGGCACAAAAAGTGCCGCCATTTTGTCAGTTTTTCGTCACTCGTCAAAAAAGTAATAGCCAGATGGAGGAGCCACCCAACGAACATTCCTGCGTAATATCAAAACGATTGGAGCAAAACTGTAGGAGTAGAATTTCAAAGAAAAAGTTTAACATACGCACACACATTCAAGGTGGTAGGTTGTCACTCCTGCTACCTTCACTTTAAATTCCAACACAGCAAGACAACTTTTCCGCAGTTAGTTAAGATTTTACAAATTTTTTTTTGTTTGTTTTTTTTTTGTTTTGCTTTTCGCAACAAGTTTCGCCAATGTCAATCACCAAAAAAAAACTAATAGTTAGGTAGGCAGTAACGGCTGGTACCTTCACTTAAAATTTCAAGACAGTAACATTACTTTCCTGGAAATAGACAAGATTTTACCAAAAAAATGGCTTTTCGCCCATATTTTCGCTAATAGTTGGAGAATCGCCAAAACAGTTACAGCCAGGTAGGTGGTCACTCTTGCTACCTTCACTTTAAATTCCAAACAGCAACTTGAGCAAGATTATTTTTCAGCAGTTAGTTAAGATTTTACTATTTTTTTTTTTGGCTTTTCGCCACAAGTTTTGCCAATGTCAGTCACAAAAAAAGTAATAGCCAGGCAGTCAGTAACGCCTGGTACCTTCACTTAAAATTTCAAGACAGTAACTTTCCTCGATATCGTAAAGACGTGAGGAAAAAAAAAAAGGTTTTTCGCCAATATTTTCGACAAGTTTTGGCGAATCACCATAAAAGTTACAGCCAGGTAGGTGGTAACTCCTGCTACTTTCACTTTAAATCCCAACACGGCAAGACTATTTTCAGCAGTTAGTTGAGATTTTACTGAAAATTTCCGCCAGTTTTGGCAATCACCAAATAAAGTAACAGCTAGGTAGTAGTAAAACCCGCTAACTAAATAACACCCATTCTGTGACAGTATGTTAAATTTATCCGAGTGGCTTACTGATTTTCCTTGAAATCTTGAATAATAATCTTAATCGTAATCAAAGTATTTCTTTCTATTATAATTAGCTAAGAATTTCCCTAATTGTGAACGAATCATTTTAAGAAAAGGTGGTAAAGATGTACAATATTTATTATAATCGGACAAGTGTCTATTAAGCTCTTCCTTTGCTTGATCCCTTTTCTGTCTATTAATGTATATATGAGAGTCTTAACCTTTTTTTGGCAATTGCAAAGTTATTTTATTTGCAGTACAGAAAATAAAATTTGAAATCTGAATCTGAAATCGAACTTCACTTAAAATTTCAAAACAGTAAGATTAATTTCCTAGAAGTACAGTCGAATCCATTTAAACCGACATCGCTTTAACCGATATATCATTTTAACCGACATGTTTTCACGGTCCCGAAGGATTTACCCCATTGACCCCCATTAAATAACGTCGGTTTAAACAAATATCGTTTGTCCGACGTAAATTTTGCTGTCGAACAAATTTTTTCAGCCCCTTTTTCGACAAATAATGATGATTGACACATCCCTTTTGTACGATATTATACCTATTGTCATTTCACTGTGATGTTATACATTTGAGCCATTGTTTCTACTAACATCACAGAAGTTATGTACACACAGAAGCCTATTCATCAGTGCTCAGGCCATTCAAAGGTATGACATGTACTCGGGATTTCAAAGATGTTTGGGTTTGCGTGTAATCGTTACATTACAGAAAACAATGCTACATGAACAAACTTGTGATCAGACATTAAAAAGAGTTGCTCAATAGCTCAAACGATTCTTTAGATTTGGATTGATCAGAACATAAAGAAGCGATTATTTCGTGTGCTTTAAACTTCACAGGTCTTTTTCATGTCTGATAATCATGTCACTTGATTGCAATTTGTGCAGAAATTTTACATTGCAATTTAATCAACTGCGACCATTATATCCGACCTCAACGAAACTCCCAAACTAGAGTAAAGCGTGGTTTTGCAACTGTGGATTCACTGTTGTTGTGGGCGATAATGAGGGATTCGATATCCTGATCTCACGAAAACACATATTTTTCTCAGTAAAAAATTGTTATCTGACCTTAAAACCTGTGCGCCATAATTTATAATTGGGCCATCTATGTGATGCACCCTTTCTAAAATAACGCCGTTGGCCCCAGTTGTGCGCAGGGCTGGTAAAAATTTCGAAATTTTTAAAAATTTCATGAAATTTGAAATTTTTGAAATATTTCAGAAATATTGAAATTTTTGAAATCTTTCAAAGCACCCTGAAAAAAAAAACACATTTCCAGGCTATGCGTAATATCTGTTTGTTTAATTTAACAAACACCACAGTCAAACATGCATAGACGGATAAAATGACAGAATCGCATACCGGTTAAACGCATAAATCGGTTGATTGCATAAAATTATGTATTTTTAACCGGATAATTGCATACCGCTTTATCATAAAACCGGATAAACGCAAAGCTTTTTCTCGTTCAAATGGGAAACACTGCTTAATTGCAGAATTAAGGGTGACTATTCAAACAGTGCTAAACTTGAAGCAAACTCGGGAGTGAGTTGCTTCTGTTTGTATAGCTAACATATGGTCTGCTATATTTTTGACCTATTGTGTACATGTCCGACATCTTTCCCCTGTGCCGTTAACAGTGAGCACCCTTTCAGCAGTTACTATAAACCCCCCTGCCTCTCTCCTCACCCCTTAGAAACACCCGCTCAGATACCCGGAGTAGATGTGTCAACGGTACTACAGGCCAGCAACTACTAGCTTTGTTACTCAAAAGTCCTAGACTACGCTGGATTTCTGTGGCTCCATTGTTTACTGGTAGAGTTATGCCAACGCAGCGTTTAACTGACAACTTGAGATGAATGTCCGTGGATAGGTATCCGTCAGTGTTTGGTATTCATGATGTCCAACTTATTTCTTATTTAAAAATTTCAAAAATGTGAAATTTTTGAAATTAAAACAGTGAAATATTTCATGAAATATCTCAAGAAATATTTCATTCGAAATATTTCATACCAGCTCTGGTTGTGCGCCGAGATTTGGAAAATTGACATCAATGACATTTCCTATTATAGGAACTATGACTCTTGCTGTCATAGGAAGACCGCAAGTCATCTAGGACTATGCGCCAAGGTACTTCTCAGTCTGCTTTTAAAGAAAAGGCCTACCAGTTCGAGCCTCGGTGTCCGTGAACGTGCGCCGAAAGATCCAGAGCGTCGAAAATTGATATAATGGCCATTTCTATTGCAGGAACTGTGACCCTTTCTTCTTAAGAAGATAGAAAGGGTCCACTGGGACTAATACAACATGGATTACTGTGCCGACTGTGAGTGATAATATAATGCCACACCTCGGGCGCTGAATTTTTTAAGTCCCAAACAAAAACTAAATTTCTTTGTATCTAATCGTTCGATCGTACAAATTCAGTGCTGATCATTTACATGAAAACTTTCCGCACACATTGGCGTTAATGCTGTGCTGCAAATTATCGTATATAAACATTTTTAAATAGAATACATATTCTGTCTGTGAAACACGTGGATTATGCCTGAAAGTTGTGCCGGACCAGGTGGTTCATCGCCGTGCCCAAATGGACAAAGCGTAAAAACCTATCTTTCGAATGGAGATTTGATGCTGTGCAGGGATTGTAATAAATCCCGTTTCGGTGAAGCAACACGAAATTCACATATTAACGAATCATTGACATTGTTGAATACTGCGTCAAAGAATATTAAACCGAACGTTATGGATCAAATTGTTGTGAATGAACTGTTGTGCTTTGCTACAACCAAATTGACTCATTGCCCTTTGAAACAATAATACAGCTGTGCATTGGATCATTCGAGGACAATGAAATTGAAGAGGCAAAAAATATCTTATATTATGCGTGCCAAGAGGAGTCGAAAATGAAGAAACGCCAAGGTGTCAATAAAGTAAAGAACAATCTTGCTGACATACTGAACTTCCTTAAGGAAAGAGGCGAGAACATTCCAAATTTTGTTGCAAAAACGCTCAGCAAACTCCCCCCTATTGGCTTTGACAATGTGGAATTATCAATGCTGTTGAATTCTATATCATCAATGAAAGCAGAATTCGAACAGATGAAAACGGTAATAAAAGGGCAAGGCGAGGTTGTACAGACCCTGTCAGATTCAGCTGCAGCCATGAATGACCGTGTTACCACTATTGAACAGACATGCGATTTTAGCAAAAAGTCATACGCCGAAAAGTTGAAAACTGTTCCTAGTCAACAGTCCTCAAAAAATGGCGATGTGGTTCAACGAAATGAAAGTAGAAATAATACCAAATCATCGTATCAAAGCACACCAACACTGGATTCAAATCGAGCGAATGAGCAAATACAGAATCCAGAAGCAGAGAAATGGCAACAAGTTGAAAGAAAAAGGAAAAAGCCTGGAGTGGTTGGGACTTCAAACACTACCAGTTTGAAAACGATTAAAAAAAACCAAATTTGCAAACGTATTTGCCACCAGATTCGACCCGACGACGACAGCCACAGAATTGAAAGCCTACCTTGACGAAAAACTCAGAGTCGATACACGAGTAGAAAAAGTTGAAACACGTTTTGAGACTTATGCCTCTTTCCACGTCACTTGTGAATGCAATGAGCCGATAAAGTTTATGGACGAAGGTTTATGGCCGGAACATATATACGTTAGATGGTGGCGAGAAAAGAAAGCAGTCAACGAACATAAAAACGGTTAACAACTTCAATGAATCAGAACCATGACCAGTTTTCCATGCAGTATTTGTGTCAAAAATGTAAAATCCGATGCCATCCAGTGTGACATTTGTTCATTGTGGGTTCATAGAATATGTGCAAAATTATCTAAACTTGAATTAAATAGGAAAAGTGAAATGGACTGTTATTATTACTGTTTTAATTGTGCAAGTAATTTTCCTTTTAATGATGTGGATGACGACGAATTTGCATATTTGAACACAAATATAGATATTAGTGAAGAACTATTTAAAGTCTACAATAGATGTTCTGATTTCACCTTGCAAAAATTTTACAATTTAGAAAGTACTGATAATGGCTGGGATAATGATCTGGACCCAGATGCAAATTATTATCAGAATTGTTACTATACAGACACAAATTTTCATTCAAAAGCAAAACAGCTAAATGGTTTCACTTTGATACATTTCAATGCAAGGAGTTTAAAAACAAATTTTAGGCATATAAAAAATTACTTGTCAAATCTCTCAAAGGAATTTCATGTCATAGCTATAAGCGAAACGTGGCTTGATTCAAAATCAGATTTGACAGATTTTAGGCTTGAAAATTATGAAATGTTCAATGTGGTCAGAGATGGAAAAAGGGGAGGTGGTGTTTCATTATACGTACGTAAGGACTTGGACTGTACTAAAATTGAAAAATTTTCATTTTCCAAAGATAAATTATTTGAGTGCCTATCTTTAGAACTGTTTATAAAACATGGTAAAAATATCATTGTGTCGTGCATTTATCGAACTCCAGCTTCTAGTTTAGAACAATTTCTTTGTTATGTTGAAGAAATGCTAAAGGATATAAATTCAAATAAGTCGATTTATATATGTGGTGATTTCAACTTAGACTTGTTTAAAAGTGATGGTCATTTAGACTCAAAATATTTCGTAGACATGTTATTTTCGTACGGCATGTACCCTATGATAAACAAACCTACTCGTGTAACTTCACATTCTGCTACATTAATCGATAATATATTTACAAACAATTTTGCTTGTGAAAATGTCAGTGGCATACTGTGCAATGATATAACTGATCATTTGCCAATTTTTAGCTCCTGTTACCATAGAGGCTTATCTAAAGTTAACAAAGATAAATTCAAATGGGTACGAGTTATAAATGGTGCCAAAGTTGTCAATTTTAGAAAAGAAATGCTTGATATTAAATGGGAAAAAGTGTTAGGCGAACATGATGTAAATATAGCATATGATATGTTCATGCAAATGTTTAAAAACTGTTATGATAGAAACTTTCCGCTGAAAAAGGTTAATGTGTACAATAAAAGTGAAAACAAGCCATGGTTAACTAAAGGGCTCATTAACGCTTGTCAGAAGAAAAATAAATTGTATGAAAAATTTATTTCCAACAGAAATACTGACAATGAAATGAAATATAAACGTTATAAAAATAAACTCACGTCAATATTAAGAGCATGTGAAAAAAAGTATTATGATGATTTGATTGCTCAAAATAAAAATGATATAAAGGCAACTTGGAAGATAATAAATAGTGTTATAAAAAATAAAGATCATTCTCAGCTACCGGTTGAATTTAATAACGGCAACGGCCAAACTACTTCAAGTGAAAGAAGTATTGCACACGAATTTAATAAGTTTTTTGTTAATATTGGGCCAAATTTGGCTGACAAAATACCCTCAACAGAGGGTAAACATTTTTCAGATTATATGCCAGGATCTAATCCCAACTCGTTCTTTATCAAACCTGTAACTGAGAGTGAGTTAATTAAGGTCGTGTCAAAATTGAAGAGTAAAACTTCTAAAGATTGTAATGAAATTTCAATGCAAATTGTAAAAAGCGTCATAGATACTGTAAGTAAACCCTTATGTCATGTATGCAATTTGTCCTTTTCATCTGGTATTTTTCCTGATGAAATGAAGATAGCAAAAGTGTTACCTCTGTTCAAAAGTGGTTGTAATAAGGAATTCAATAACTATAGACCTGTGTCTCTTCTTCCACAATTTTCGAAAGTTTTGGAAAAATTATTTGATCACAGGCTGCAATCTTTCTTAGATAACAATAGGATATTAAGTGAATCTCAATACGGTTTTCGAGAGAAGAGGTCAACAAATATTGTATTATTAGAGCTTATTGAAGAAATATGTGAAGCCTTAGATAAAAAGAAATGTACCATAGGTGTGTTCATTGACCTTCGTAAAGCGTTCGACACTCTAAATCATGATATTCTTTTAGCAAAATTGTATCATTACGGTTTTCGAGGAAATGGTTTGAAGTGGTTAAAAAGCTATCTCTCAAACAGAAAACAGTTCGTACAGATAAACGATGTCCGTTCTTGTCTATTGAATATAGTTTGCGGCGTACCACAAGGGTCAATTTTAGGTCCAAAACTTTTTATTATTTACATGAATGATATTTGTAAAGTATCGAATATTTTGCGTTTTATTCTTTTTGCAGATGATACTAATGCATTTAAATCCGGATCTGACATACATGAATTAGCTGATACTGTTACATGTGAATTAAATAAATTACAGATTTGGTTTAACGTAAACAAATTATCTTTAAATGTTTCAAAAACTAATTTTATGATATTTGGAAATTTTCACAATACGGGTATTAATATCAAAGACATTAAGATTTATATAAATGGTTTTGAAATTGAAAAGGTAACCTCGACTAAATTTTTGGGTGTGATTATTGACACAAATCTAAACTGGCATGAGCAAATAAATCGAGTGTCTGAAAAATTGTCTAAAAGTTTAGCGATTTTGTACAAGGTTCGCAACTTAATTGATAAATGTTCTATGCTCATAGTTTACAATTCTCTGTTTTTACCATATCTTAGTTACTGTTGTGAAATTTGGGGCAACACCTATGAAACTAAACTTAGATGTTTATATTTGAAGCAAAAGAGAGCTATAAGAATTATCAACAATGTCGATTATTACAGCCATACAAATGGCCTTTTCATTGAATGTAATGTAATCAAATTCTTCGAACTTGTAAAACTTAAATCTGCGTGCATAATATATAAAGCGTGTCACAATGCTCTACCGTTGAATGTCCAAACATTGTTCCAAGTAGGGAATTGTACTGACTCGTATTGTACAAGACAGCAAAATAAGTTTAAAACAAATTTTGTAAGAACAACTATGAAAGCAAATTGCTTAAGTATCTCTGGTGTTAAAATCTGGAATGAGTTACCAGAAAACATACAATCTTGTGTCAGCACTAATGCATTTAAAACTTTAGTTCAACAGTATTATATTAACTCGTACAAAAGTATTTAATTTATGAAACAGTATTGAAAGTTTTCAGGTGCTATTGCTTTTTGATTAGGACTTAATATAGTTTTTTATCTCTAACCAGACCATCAATGTGTTTTGACCTATGTTTTAATTCCTGCTTCTCACGCTTTGTTTCATAATGAGAGATCAGGTGTTACAACAGCATGGGAGGGAGAACATGTAAAATTGTATGTTAATTCATTCTCTGTACCTCTTGAGGCTATAGTATGGTTCTACATTATCAACAGGCTTGCTCTCGAATAAGTTTTAACTTCCAGCTAAGCCTTTCTGGTCTTATAATGTAATATACTCATTTAGAACTTCTACTCTTAATGCGTACTGCAAATGCATAAAAAAAAGGTTAACTTTGTATACTATGTTTATGGCTAGAATGATTAATAAATAAATAAATAAATAAATAAAGTGCCTCAGAGGACGTGAGTTTGCCCCTATGAGCGATACAATGTAACACGTTGTACCTATGATAAAGAAATATATCAAGTATAAATAATGAAGAGCTGACTTGGAGTTAACTCGGAGCTAGGCTTGTGTGGTAGTTCATTCCAAAACTCTTTTATCGTTCACTCATATTACCTTACTGCAGTTAGTCTGATAACAGAAAGTAACAACTCTGGAACGATAGTAAAAAAATGAAATATAAAATGTTAATATGTTATTCCTTCATAAATTGTTCATTACCATCAAGTATTTTCCCCCTTTTAAAAAATCCGCTTTAACACTGGCTATGCGGGGAGCTGCCACTAACATACTTAAAGTAAAATTCTCTCCTTGTGGATCTGTTTCAGAGATTTTACAAGTCAAGTCAAATTTATTCAGTGTCTCGCATGGACAATGTGAATATAACAAGTAAACATATGTTAAAGCTGTGATTATTAATACCATATTGAGGCGAAAAAGAAATCGAAAGAAAAAGAAAAGAAAGAAAGAAAAAGAAATCATATCAGCCGAAGACTGAGATAAAGATATATAACCAGTTATTATCAAGCTTTTTCTGAACACATTTAGTGAACACTTGTAGGTGTTTAGACTAGCTTTAAAATGGGCAGTTTTACCTGTACAAATAGCAGAATACAGGCGGGAATTAATAGAGATTCCAATTTCTACTGGACAGATTTTTAGCAGTACTGTATTTTACATGAACCATGGTCATCGGGGGGGGGGGGGGGGGGGGTTAGCGGTACAATTTCATTGATTCTTTGATGAACACCGTCAATTTAAGCATAGTTGAGTACTTTTTATGGCTTAAAAGATCCAGTAAATTTAGAAAGGAAATTTTACGCGTATACTTTTCAGGGACATATCGATCTCTAAGTTCTTTAAACTTTGTACAGATTAGCAAATGGTGGAATTCATTACCAGTTTCGTTTAAGCTGCATTTCATACACTTCCTATTTATACGATTAATTGGAGGTTTCACATACCGCATTCTCTCTATTTCTAGTTTATGATTACTAGTCCTATATCTATACAATTCAATGGCTAGATCAGGGGGTAACGCGCGTAGATACTTTTCTTGCTCAAAAGTAACTTTGTACAAAGAATATATATCCGCTTTACTTAGGGTTGCGAGTTTTTCTCTCCACTCTTCTATATATTTTTCCCTTTGCCCATATTTATAGGCCTTACTTAGCACAGCTGGGGATACTATTAGAGGTTGGCCGAACAATTCAACATGGCCGAATTCAATGAACAAATTTAATATTTTATTTAACCATTTAGTTCTATAAATATCTCTATCACACAAATGTCTTGTTAAGTTGAACAGGCATTTTGCTCGAGTTTGATAGCCAGGACAACACATTTCTTCTTGAAAAGTCTGTGTTTCGCTGGAAAGACTTCGATTAAGACTTTGAGCAGCTGGATGTACTAATCTCATTTCTAGATCTAATAAAACTGCTAAAAAATGCGCTGCCGTTTTTATTACATTTATTATTATTATTATTATTATTATTATTATTATTATTATTATTATTATTATTATTATTATTATTATTATTATTGTTGTTGTTGTTGTTGTTGTTGTTGTTGTTCTTATTATTATTATTATTATTATTATTATTATTATTATTATTATTATTATTATTATTATTATTATTATTATTATTATTATTATTATTATTATTATTATTATTATTATTATTATTTGTAAGTGCCAGCAGCAGACATGTTTCAGTGCTTCATAGAAAAGTAGTGGAGAGGAAAGGAGACCACTGGACATATCCAAAAGTCTCATTTACTATCTCGGACCTCGTTCCAAACCCCCCCTTCCGGGATAAAAAAATTGACTCTTTATTTTCTTCTTGCCCAGGTTTTTTTCTTGACCAGATTTTTTTATTTCGTAATCTATACCTCAACATTCATACATAATTACTCATATGACAACAACGACAGATTTTTGCGTTCATTTCATATCAGTCTGTGGTTCTGAGAAGGACTGTGGGTGTTTGTTTTGTGGTGACCATCACATGACACAGAAATGCTGTGCTTGTCTGCCTTTCCGGTGATGGAGAACCAAGGCGAGCCTGGGTGTTTGGAAACTCTTGCCACAGAGGCAATGAGCTTGAACAATCTCCATTCCCACTGCACAGACGTTCATATGTACCCTCCTCTCCGCTAGTGTAGATTGTGGAGTGTCACAGAAGGAACAACTCACCTTTAAAGGCGCTATTTGTTTTATGGCTTCCGACCTTCCACAGAAGCTTGACCTGGTTTAGTTGTCTTGGCAGGGAGCCTGGCGATGTGGCTGGTCAGTTTCCGTGTGTGATCACTTGGACACGTTTACTGAAGATAAAAACAATCGGTGTTCTTCATACTGTAATGATAAACCACATTCTGTGCTTCCTCCAAAGCCATTTTTGCTTTTAACAGTTCATTCTCGCCATGGATAAGACCTAACAAGACCTTATCCCCGGGGATAGGGTCTATGCTTATCCCGGTAACAGAAGAGTTTGCCAGAATGTGGATTTGCATGTGGGAAAGATCCAGAATCTATGGACTATATGAAAGTGAGTGAAAATGCGGAGACAGGATACATATTAGAGGTAGAGCTCGCATACCCGGATGAAATTCATTATTGAATAATGACTATCCAGAATCTCCCGAGACTCTACATTTCACAAATTCTACATTTTCAATGAAGACTTGACAGCAGTGCACTGTCTTAGATCGGATCTGTTATTGAGCAAACCCATTTAGATTGGGTTTACTATTTTTAGATCTCAGCAAAACCATCATGTATGAATACCTCTACAATTACATGAAGAAGAAGAAGTATCCAGAGGCAAAACTACTGTTCAGTGCCACAGACTTTGTGTTATGACATACTGACCAGAGACATTTAAAAAGATATGCAACAGAACAGTCATCTTTTTTATACAAGTAATTATTCCAAGGATCATTTCCTACACTCCACACAAGAAAGTGTTGGGAAAAATAAAAGATGAAACTGCTGCAGTACTCATTGAGGAGTTTGTAGGACTTAGATCAAAGGTGTACAGTTTACTGTATTTTGGAAAAGAGAAACGCGAATGACACATGCTCAGTGTAAGGACAGTTTATTCAGGGAAGAGCAGTCATATGATGTAGGAAACATCATTCGAAGTCATAAGCATAAAATGTTTTCTGAGAAGACTGAGAAGGTGGGTCTATCACCATGTGATGATAAGCACTAAGTAGTTGCATAAAGGTTATACCACGTTAGCTCATGGGCAGAACACAACTTATAGAGCCTAAAAGGCGCCCACCTTCAGACTTTATTGAAATGTACGTTAAGGCAAATTTTTCACTTACACATGTAGCTATAGCTCTGTGTAGCACTCCTTCTGTAGCGGGTCTTCTTATTAAGTGCGCACTCTGTAGGTGTATTCAGGCGACATATCTTTCTCAAAATGCACCATATACAAATATATCCGTGGGGTTAATCCACATAAAACGATGAGGCGTCCTTTTTGCCATAAATGCTAGAAACTTAGCGCTTTACAAAGTAAACAAAAACCGAAAAGTAAGGCAAATTTTTCATTTACATATGTAGTTAAATTTAGAGTCTAATAGTTCTTTGTTGAAAACAGCATCGAGTCTGTGTACGAACTTGGAGTAGTATCGTATACGTAATGCTCGAAAAATACCGATGGGGTCTTCCATCGGCCAATGCGTCGGACTTTATCCGGATCGAGCCCTGCTTCGACAGCCTGAGTTGCCGCTGACGGTCTGAAACACTTCACAAAGTATAAATTAATGTCTAACCCTGCAAGATAGATAGCGTCTTCTAGGATGGTCGACACTGTGCTAGCTATGATCGCCTTATGGGGTTCTTTCACCGACAGAAATACAGGCTTGGAATGTATTCAAGAAACCCCATTTTCTTGAAACTTCACCTGGTAGGTTGAAAACACCAATTTCTGCTCAAGGCCGGAAGTAGGGTTATATGTAACGGATTTCGGAGCAATATCCGAAGGTCGTAGAATAAATGTGAACGCTAGGAGAGTAATGGTTTCAAGGCGTAACCTCAAAATGGTCAAGCCTTCGTTATCCGGCCATTCGGAAAATAGTTTCATGAATGGTTCCTTAGGGAGTATATTCACCCGAGGGCTTTGGTACATGACTTGACCAGGGCTCTATGTAGTTGCCAAACGTGACTGCTACATGGATTTGATAAATCGATTACCTGGTACAGATAATTTACAGCAGCAAGAGTGCTTGTGAGTATGGCGTTGGGCCTATTCGAAACGGAAGCGACCGTACTGAGGTAGTTCGCTATGACGCTCGATTTATTCGGCGTAAAATGTTCGTGATGCAATGCGCAAAATTCCCTAAGACGATTAATTTGCCGATTATACAGGCTAAGCGTTGACGGAGCCAGACAGTTTTTTATGATCCTGGTGGAATCGGCTGACCAGCCCTGCTTTTTTAGCGTGTTTGCCCACTGATCCTCCAAAGAAAATATTTCCACTTCTTGTTTTTTCGTGGATCTGGTTTTTTGCCTATGCACCAATTTACTAACCGAGAGTCGGGTAAAGCGAAGGGTGGTGCTATTGACAACTCCACAAGAGCATTGGTCCACGGTTTGGCGGTCCACAACAGAGCTACTAGTGTGGCGGTTGCCTTTTGACTTTTCAAACACATGTAACACATCGGGAATAAGATGGATTGGACGATTTACGAAATTGTTGTGGAACTTCCAATTTGTTTGTGCCAATCGACACCACTGGTAAACGGATCCCAGTGTAGGCTGTTGTATGTTTTGCACTGGAAATTTGTTATGTCCGCGAACCGATCTATGGTATGTTTTCCGTATAACCTGTTCGCTATTTTGAAAATTCGCGGGTTCAGTTTCCAATGGTGCGTACTGTTTTCTGCAATGCGCGAAAGCCTGTCTGTATGAGAATTTAAGGACCCGGCCAGATGCTTTGCCTGAATATCTACATTGTAGCGGCATGCCAGCGAGAATATTGCTTTCGTTAAGGTGTTCAGCTCTTCTATATTCCAACCCAAGTGGTTTAACTGAGCAACGGTCTCGATATTATCTGACCACACCTGAATACATTTGTTAGCTAACTCATGTACGAACGATTTAATTGTGAGGAAAACAGCGAGCAATTCTCTATAACTGATAGATTTAAACTTGACGTTTGTTGTCCACGGATCTGCGGCCTCTAGCCCGTTACACACACTACCCCAACCACTGTTCGACGCGTCTGTAAAGATTTGAATATCGATACTCTTCTTTGTGACGGGCTTACCGTTCCAATTTTCTAGCGCGGCGATCCACCATTTTAAATCTTCGATGCTCGCGCTATGTAGGACTTCCTGGAGCTTAGCAGACGATATAAATTCCTCAACAAGAGCTTGGTGGGAATAATTACCTTGGTGAATGAAATACACTGCCCTCATCCCCGAGCTAAGAACCGTGCCGAGGCGGAGCCTTTATTTAATATGCGTTTGATATCCCGTTTTAGCTTGCATATGCGAGCATTTGGAATGAATATCCATTTATTTTTGCCATCCCCTAATAAATTTAAAACGTAGCCAATGAACAATATTTCCTTCTTGGGCGCAAGTTCTGATTTCTCAAGGTTTACATGAAAACCTAAACGTTTATAAGTGTCTAACAAAACCTGCTTTTGATCATGAATTTTATCGGGCTGTGCCGCTAACAATCCATCCTCAACGAAAAAGTGTATCTAAGGGACTGTGAGCGTAAATACTGTAAGACTGCCCGAATAGTTTTATAAAAGTAAAATGGGCTAATATTCAACCCGAATGGTAAACAATTAAATACATAGTATAGTATTTTTTCTTCCAAGAAAAACCTAAGAATCCACGAAAATTCGGATGAACCAAAATATGGTGGTATTTGGTTAAGTCAACCGATATGAACTCGTCGTCACATTCAATTTCCTCACATACAATATCAATCCCGTCATTTTTGAAGCTAGAAACACTTATATGACTGTTCAATGGACGCAAATCTACGATTTGTTTGCTAGTTGCAAAATAACGTTTGTTTTTAATAAAGAATTGATTTCACGGTCTACAAAGACAGATTGTGAGACATTAAACGAGTGGTTTTTACACTCGTATGAATCTGGCACTGACTTGAACGGGAGAGAAACCCAATACCTTAACCAATCAATAATTTCAGCATTGGCACCTATGTTGATCCAGTGATCAATGTTTTTCTGCAGGGATCCTGCCACAAATGTTGACATTATTAGTCATCCTGTTGAAACCGGGCCGTGGGTATCAGTTGAGAACCAGAAACTTGTGTATAAACGTCCTGTCGCCCACGGCCACGACCGCCCCTACGAGAATAACGGTAGTTGGGCCTTCCTCTGTACTGATTTTCTGACGGTTTATAACGAGAACAGACGGCGTCTTTGAGATCCGCTAGAGACTCTTGATCGAAAGCACACGTATGCTTCCGAAAAACTTGGCTGTGTATTTTGATCGAAAAAATTCTCTACGACGATTGCGGAGTACTCTGTTTGTAAAAGTGACCGTCGTGCGGCAGCGATGGTAAACACTTGCTCTTTGATCAATTCGGGGTCTTGTTCATTGGCAATGGCTAGCTTCATTAGAGTCTCAGAAAACTTTGCACAACTGGCTATTAAGTTTATTTTGCCTTGATCTTCCCTTTTCACGCCAGTGCGATCTGTACTGAGCTTAAAGTTTGGAGGGATATCGATACTGGCGTATTTATCGCGTATACCTGTGAACTCGCCCTGAGCATCCGCGGCGGAAACAGATATGTTGTTTGGACCGCGGGGGCTAAACCCATGTGCTCCCCGGGAAAGTTGATAAAACTGGTCGCTTCTTCGAGTATTTACACCGTGAGGGATACCGGCCCTGTTAACTGGGGGGGGGGGGAGGGGGGTTCTTAAAACACGATGATGCTTCGAGGTCATTGAGCTTTTTAGTAACAGTGTCTACCGTCTGATCTAGATCCAGTGATCTGTTATTTTGCTCGATCGACGCAACACGAATATTCAATGAATCGATTGAACGGAGGATTTAATCTAATTTTTCACTACTAGACAACTGTTTACGCTCCAGCGAAGACATATTTTTTCATATTTTTTCACAATAACACGTGGAGTGACCCGCTAGCGGAAGTTAGCGCTATACAAAGTAAACAAAAACCGAAAGGTAAGTTTTCAAATTTGCATAAATCCCAATAACAACCATTCGGTGTCAAACTGTTGAAGAGCAAACATGTCTGCAGTGAGTGAACAACAACTACCATCTACGGCTATGCCTACAGAAAAGTCTGAGACAATACCTACAGAGAAGCCTATAGCAAAACCCGAGACAATACCTACAGCAAAATCTAAGGCATGCCCATGACAAAGTCTGAGTTCACTACCACTTAAAATCACTTGAAATCTACAAACAGATCCAAAACAAACTAGAAACTAATACCATCGTATTCACTACACCAAAATCCAACTAAATGCTAAACTGATTTTCGGGGTCCTAAAATGCGGCAAATCAACAGTTTTCCGCCAAATTTGCTTGTGCCAAAAGCTCATCCGCCACTTAACAATACATAAAAGGAAAGGCTTCTCCGAATAGCGCTGCTCAGTATTCTTACAAAGCACACGTATCTCATATTACAATAAACAGAGTGGGGCAAAAACTTCATCAAATACACGTTCCAAACATTCGAAACACTATATATACTACATACGGTGCGATAATAACACAGGTATGCTCAGAAAGTCATTTTTATAAACCTCAATACAGTGAAAAAGCGGAAAATGGAGTTTAAGCAGAGCCTAAAGTTAAGCGAGGACCTGAGCTTCATTGACTGCAAAGTCTATGAAGAAGATGAGTGTAGATGGTTTACCAATTATGACACTCATTAATGGAGAAACATATGTTAAATTGATGAAATACCAACAGCAAGTGATGGATATATTACGGATCATACATCTTGGCGGTTTTATCCAACGAAGAAGGGACTTTTGTTGTCATTGAAAGATTAGCAAATGCTGAAGAATCAAATGAAGTCAGTGGATCGCGTGCTTCAGCAGACTGATGTGTACAAATGCTGTGGCATTTAGAAGGTTCAGTAGCACTCATTTATCATCATGAATTCAAACGTGAAACTATCTCTAGATTACTTGGGTGAATTGACTTGGGTTATCTCGGAACTTACATTATCTTATCTCATGAAGATCAAGCATTGGTCAAGGGTTATTTTGAGTATTTACCAATACCAGGATTCCATCTTCAAGTCTCAGATCTCAGTGTGAAAGTCACTGAAAGGCGGTGAACGCTGTATGCAGTTTCAACATCATAACGAGCTTACCAGATGCTATGATTTCATCACCCTCAGTGCAGAACATTGGAGTCAAGTTTTTCATGCTTGGCAAGAACTTGAAACCTATCTTTGAACGAAATGGCCATGTACAATTCATACGTGGTTCAAAGAAAAATAACTTTACGCCTAATAGATGGACTCTGATAAAGACTATGAAAGGTTTAAATGAACTGACATTATCAAACCATACTGATATGAAAGTGATTGGATTGGATCAAGTTATGTCAGTTTTCATAACATTTACAAATGGTGATAACATTTATGATACTTATATCAATTTTAAGTTGTTGTGGGTGGGCTAATATGTTACATGTATAAACATAATATATATTTGAAATATTTGTGATGTTGTGATGTGATGATAAAATAAGAAAACACAATACTTGACTATATTACATAGCTAAAACACTTTTCTATCACTAATATATAAGAATAAAAAATATGAAAAAGAAAAGGTTGATTTAGGGGAGAATTAACACCTAAAAGGGACCGTCTTTTTTAATGGTTTACGGGTGAAGATATTACACCAATGTGACGTTAGTAATCATTCACAAAATATACATTGTTGGATAAAAAAATCACTAAAAGATTAGTTTAATAGAACATTGGTTTATAATATCTACATGCAAAGTCTTTTGACTACAAAATCTGCATGACTTCTGTTTGACACATCTACAATATCTAACAAACTATGATTTCGAGCTCTATACAGTATATAATATAAAAAATGAAAACCACAAGTATTGGAAATGGGCTGTTGTAATGGAATGGAATTATATACACACTCATTACTTAAAAAGTTTTCTAAATGATTATCTATAGGTGCAGGTCAAAATATTTCACAGCTTTGTCAAAGTACACAGCAACCCAATGTTCGCCAGGTTCAT
Source organism: Protula sp. h YS-2021 (assembly GCA_949752745.1). NCBI lineage: Eukaryota > Metazoa > Annelida > Polychaeta > Sabellida > Serpulidae > Protula > Protula sp. h YS-2021. The sequence continues at coordinate 50,830,845 of OX457025.1, read as the reverse complement.
CATGATTGCCTTTGTTGATGACAGGCTCCTTGTTGTAATGCTGGCTGTTGATCTACAGGGAACACTACATGGAATAAGTCTTTTGTCATGACATCACGGGTCAATATGGCATCTATCTCATCGTGTCCATGACTGAATATTGCGATTCGTGCTTAATTCAATGATGTTGTCAAATTCAGCATAGACTATGACATTAACTGTATTTTGCAAAGCACCGGCAAAATCCATTTCTAGCCGCAAGTTTTCATGCTTGATAAGGATGTAATGGTCACCACCATCATAATCCGATGTTAAGTCGAAAGAAAAGAAAGCATAACCTCTAGGCCAATCTTACCGTTTCATGATGGAGCTTTTCACACCATTCATTTTATCAAAACATTTCTAAAGGGCGTCAAGATATTTTCCTCATCAATGTTAAGCTTGAGAGGTTTGGATAGAACTGGTTCACCATTAGTGTAAAGTTGCATGTAGTTAAGATCAAATTGTCTAAAGCTGTATGGATTTCTTTCCATTGTTCCAACAAAGGATTCATTATGACAATACGCGACAATTAAAATACGTTTTGGTAATTGACCCAAAAAGATATTATCTTTTACAAAAGGCTAAAATTTTCATTCTTTTCTGATAATAGGAAACTTGGCAGGGCTTTTCTTCAGTGCATCTGTATGTCTTAGCTGAATACCTGGACTATACCTCACTTTGCGAGTGGTTAAAACGCAACTCTCACTTCTACCTTAAGGTATTATTTGTAGCCATTAATACATATTCATTTTTTTTGCCTATGCAAACGCAATTTCATACTGACGCAATGGAAAGATAACGATCCTGCTCAAACAGATTGAGTCTTAAGGCACCTGCAAGCATGAATTCACAACTTAAACGCGTATGCAAAAAAACGATTATTTAAATCATTATTTCCTGCTTCAGGTATTTCACCACTTTCATTTTTTACATGAAAACCTGTTATAAACTTTTCATGATTGGGTCGTTTTATCACAGGAGAATTCATTGGTCCAGCGGTGTCTTTATAGATGATACGCATAGAGCGCTCAGAATTGAGACTTTCTTCCGAGTCGTGAATGAGATGAGAAATTATGCTGGTATAACCATGGGAATTGCTACTGTGTGAAATCAGATCATTCAGAAATAATGCAATATTGGACCATAACCCATTAAACAAATTATTGATGGATATTACGCTTTTTCTACAGCAGTTTGCGTTCGGGGTATGTAAAACCATTCCAGTGGAGAAAGACTGCTTTCACAAGAATGATCATTGATGATTGACATTTTTTCCATTTCCGAAATATATTTTTTGATATTGCACTTTTACCTTCTTTCGCCTTCTAGCACCTTTCGTTAGTGTACTTCGCTTACCAACAGACCCAACAACTTCTTGAGCTACACGACCTTTGACGTTTTACAGCCGTTTTGAGATGTGGTGTAACATTTTTAGCTCATACCTTAATGAGTGGAATAGCTTTACGAGCCAATGCTCTCAGGATCGAACCAATACCATCTCCATATTGTATGCATGCACCTTTAATTCCTGGCAAATCCCAACCCAGTTGATAAAGGAAATGGTTGTGGTATGCGGATGGATAGTATCTATGTGGTTTCATAATGCTTTTTGTCGAAAATGAAATTTAAAGATAACTTTTCCAGTTTGAAATGAAACATTATGACCTATTTTATCCTGAGTATTCATTTCTATTAAATTTTGATGTGTTAAGGGTTACTACAGAACGAAGTAAAGGAACATAATAATCTCCAAGTACTTATGGCTCGCAAATACTGCAGCACACATAAAGTGCATAAAATCCTTGTTTCACAACATCTGCTTGATGTTCAGATTGTTTATACCATTTATCTGGTATAAACCCTAACGTTCAGCGAATCCAGTATAAAAAACAATAACGTCATTATTTCTCAAAATAAGAAAAACTCTACGTCTAATTTTATCATAGTTTATAAAGTCAGGGTATTAAAAATAGCCTAAAGAGTTATGTTCAGTAAAATCATGTATATAGCAATATATCAACACCTAATACTGCTGGTACAAGCTAATTTCTTAAGGGAAATTCTGTCTAAAAATATATAAAACTAGACTGTCCAGTGTTTTTGTTAAACAAAAACTGATATGTCTCGCCCGCTCCCCCCAATCAGTCACGTGGAAAAAATTCCTTGCTAAAACTACATTTTACATAAAATGACGAAAAACTTCTCAGTTAACATTTGCACTATATGTGGGTTCTTCTTGCCATGTTTCAGCCTAATCCAACAAACTGTTTCGGAGATATCGCAACAATATGGCAAAAAACTTGAACATCACAAATTTCAAAAATCGCCAAAAATTTATTTTCAACGGAAATTAATAAAAACTTCGCAGTATACATTTGCGCCATATGTGTGTTGTTCTTGCGACGTCTGAGCCTTATCCAACGAACTGTTTAGGAGATTTAGCATGCCAAAGTGAAAAATGCAGAACTCCGCCCCCCCCGCAAAAAAAAAATTGCCGAAAATAGAATTTTTGAAGGTACAAAAAATAACACGGGCATCATGTATGCATGTAGCTCAATATCTATGTTTTGAGGAAAATCGACTCATTAATTTCATAAGAACTCACTGCAAACAGACTGATGGACGGACAGATGGACGGACGGACACAGCAAATGCTATATATGTCTCCCTTGGGGAGAGACATATAATTACAGAATAACAAAGTGCTAAAAATGAAATTCTCGGATTTTAGATACACTTGTATATTACATATTGAATGTTGACTTGCGGCACTGTCGCAGGCTATTCAATAAGTAATACACAAGCATACCTAAAATACTCGAGAATTTTCTTTATTTTATATATATTTATTTTAAACTTCAATACCATACTATTGCATTTCATTTAAGAAAAAAATATTATGCAACGATATCCACTTGGTGTCCGTATGTGGGTTTTTAATTCCATGGTCTCCCTATGAAAAATTATGGTATTAAAACTGTGATATTAAAAGTAGCCTAAAGAGTTATGTTGACTAAAATCATGTATGTAGCAATGGGTCTAGGACAATTCTCCCCAGACAACTCCCCCCGAACAATTCTTCCGGCAGGACAATTCTCCTCCCCCGAGGACTATTCCTCCCCTACTTAATTTCGATTTTTATTTTACTTTGAATGCCAAAACCTGATGTTGTGGCAACTCCACGCATATGGTCAACAATCCGTCGGTTTTCGAAGTCGCAGACTATTTGACGAATGCGCTGCGCAGAGTCGGCGTCTGGCGAAGTGGTGTCTCGAGCAAGTGGCCACCTATATTATGACCAGATCCGACCGATGTACACGTAAAAACCAACAACTCCGGAATTTCCAGCTTTGTTTCGTTTTTGCTGGCCCTGAGGTGGCTAAATCAAAGTTCATTGGTCTGAACAAGGCATATTAATTGCAATTGCGACAATGTTGAAAGGACAATAACACGGCCTCTAATTAGAAGATAACAGGGCAATAATTTGTAAAAGAGAGACAGAGAGAGAAAGACAGAGAAATGCAAAGACAAAAAAAATAAGAAAAATAAAAATGAATTGGGGAGATAGGCCTCGGGGGAATTGTCCTACGGGGGGAATTGTTTAGGAGGAATTGTCTGAGGGAATTATCCTGCATCTCTTGTAAGATATTTGCGTATTTTACCGATAGTTTTCAAGTAATACATATATATTCTTGTCAAAAATAGCACCTAAATTAGTAACAGACTCTGAGGAACTTACACATTGGTTACCAATTATAACAATCAAGGCGTTTAACTTTCGGAAGGTCTGATGAGATCCCATCAATAACACTTCAGTTTTGCTATCATTTACTTTCAACTTATTGGCAATCATCTACTTTCTCAATTCTGATAAACAACTGTTTAACTTACCCATGTTTTCATGGTCCTCGACAGCCATGTAAACTTGCCCATCATCAGCATAAAAGTGTTTACCAATATTGTGCCATTTAGCGATATCCCCCATAGGCGCAGTGTACAAAACAAAGAGAAGTGGGCTCAAACTGGAACCCTGGGGGGACACCAAAACTTAGAGAAGCAGACATAGATCTTTCTCCGTTAAGTACCACATACTGAGTCCGATCACTCAAATAATTTTGTACCCATGCAAGAGCTCGATGACGTATGGCATACCGTGATTCCAGTCTACCACTAAGAATTTGGTGGTCGATAATGTCAAATGCCGCTGATAGATCGAGAAGAACTAGTGCTGACATCTTCTTTTTGCCCATATTATTAAGAAGGTCATTCTGAATTTTCAAAAAGGCTGTCTCAGTAGAGTGGATTCTTAAACACTTAAACACTGTTTGATGAGACTTTTTGCCACTGGATCCAACTCACAGGTCGCATTCGGCATTTGTTTAAGTGTTTTCTTCACTTGGTCTTCCGAAGCCTCGTGGAATTCATCCAAGCTGCACTCTGGTTCCAAACTACGCATTTCGCTCTGTAACAGTTTCACTTGCTCTTCTATTGAGCTGTTACTATCCACATAGATACGTATACGGACAATCTTATCCAAACAAAGTCTGCAAATGACTGGGGTAAATCCTTTGTGTTACTTAGATATCTAGGGTCTTGTTTGACATTCAGTAATTTCTTCGTAAAGTCAAAACGTTTCTGTTTATCGTCCGAAGTTTCAATGATTTTGTTAGAACTAAGTTCAGTTTTAGCAGATGAGACATGCATGTTGTAATACTTAACTTGATATTGATATGCCTCTTCATCAGATGCAATGCAATCCTTTTCAACCGGCGCTTCTTCTGCTTTTCTTGACGGCACAGACTGTTGAACCATTTATTGCTCGGGCGGACAACTACTGTCTGATTGACTGAAGGAGCATGGCAGTCAAGTACGGATGAAAGTCAAGTGTTGTAGTTTTGAACACTCTCTTCCAGGGTGTCAGCAATAAAAACTTCCTCCGTTACTTTGGACACGTATACTTTCAGTTAACTTAGATCGAGATCATTTTTGTTTCTGAAAGTTATCTATTTCTGCAGTGGGCTGGGTTTTCTATCAAAAGCTTTGAAGAGTACTGCTCTATGGTCAGATATGCACAGAACGGTGTAGCTAATGGAATTAATTGACAGTTCTTCTTGTTTTAGAGGGGTCCAGGGATTCCTTTTGAAGGGCTGCATCAGGATGGCTCTGGACAGGCTGCACAAGGGGGTGGGGGGTTGAGTATAGGTAGGATACGAGTCTTTGGGAATATGCAAAGGGAAGGGGAATGAATTGAGGTGTTGTTCTATCACGCAGTCATCCTCCTGGCGGGACCATTTGGTCCGTTTCAGAGGCTGGAGGACCGGAGGGTCAGATGCCACAACTCAAACTCAATATTATATCAAAATCACCACCGACCATTTTGCCACCAACCAATAAACCAATTCGCACTTTGAATTTTGCCGAAAAAATTTGCGTTTCGGTTGAATTCAGTTGGGATAAGGATATAAAGAAATGATAAAAAACGGCAAAATCAACAAAATTCCATTTTGCCAAAAACATAGTCACAAACTGGTAACTAAAGGGACTGATTAATATATAAAATAGTTTTTAGAAGATCATATGATGGCTTTATAAATTTGAAAGTGTGCATGTTGAAAGAAAATTAGAATTTTGATTTTTTCCCTTATCATTTTTTATAATTTATCCCCCAACATTTGCAGCCAAAACAATACCTCCACGAGAAAGATCCTAAAGTGCGAATTGACTTATTTGCCACCGACCACTTTGCCACCACCCACTACCATTTTGCCACTGATTTTTGAAAGGTCTAATATTTCAGAAGTTTAATTGTTTAGCTCTTTTCGATAACTTTTCTCATTTGTTTATGTTTTGATATCAATGTTTATGTTTTATCTCGAGCCGAAATTGTCAATTACTTTTGGGATAAGGGGATTAAGGCTGTGTATGCGTGAGCCTTGGGATTATGATTAGTGATGGCATGATAGCTCCGAGTGAGCTCTGACCTCTATAACATCTTATATCTCTCTGTGACTTTGTAGCTCACCGCACCTACACCCAATTGTCATCGTTAACATTTTCCCACAATTTATAGTACAATCGTGTATATATGTTTAAAAAAAGATATTTCAATTGATTTTCCGTTTTATATTAAAAAATAACATATAAAATATAACAAAATCGGAGGTCCCTATTTGTTACAGCACGGCGTGCGACTCAAGGCGACGGCCCCCTTAATTTGGGGAATTTTTGTATATTTTCTCGAAGTTTTAAGTTTACCAATGAAAATGCAGGATTTTGACACACCCATTTCGCCGCTTTTTTGCAATCGGGTAAAGTGGGAAACACCAATGAGCTAAATTGCACTTTGTTGTTCGAATGTTTGTTTTTACACACACGTCACTATCACTGTTACCAAAAATCTTTGTTTTTACCCCCCACAAGCCATTGAAAATCTTCCGTGTGTAACTGGTTATTTGGATCGGAAGTCCAGGATTCGAAATTATGTCTTTTGACATGGTGGCGATTTTCGCCACCAACGTTTTGTTCTGGTGGGGAAATTGAGGTGACCCGTGGCGAAAGTGGTCAACTGGCAACAACATGAAAACAACAAGTCAAATAAGCGCTCCATTGTTTGTTATCAATAAACTGGTACAGATGAAATCACTTAATCGCATAATGATTAAACGCATAAATCGGTTAATTGCATAACTGCGGTTGTTAACAGTGAGTCTCGACTTCTTAATCACCGCACTCTCTCAGCTCTCACTAGATAATGGCATGCATCTCCTAATCCCCGATCTGTTTGAGCTGCCACTACATAATAGCCTGGAACCCTTAATCCTTAAATAAAATCGTAGAAGGCAATCGTTATTTTTTCTTTTCTGTTGGAAAAATAAAATGCGGGGATGAGGAGGAGTGTTGGTGCACGTCTAATAACTATCGCAAATGAGAAAAAGGCACGGCAAGAGTACTCCGGATAAACGCATAACAGGGCTTGGCAAAATTGGTTATGCGATTAACCGGTTTCGTCTGTTTAATCTAACCAACTTGACAGATCGCATATTTGCAAGTTAATAATGTTATTTATGTAAAGAAAATTATTTAAATTTGTGAATTATGTTTTCCTCAGATTTTCTGATTTTACCACCATGATTTTTTTCTGGTAGCGAAATGTCAAAACTGGGTAGCAAATCGCCACCGCGCCACCTCTAATTTCGAACCCTGAAGTCCAAATTTGCTTTATCACCATATTTCTACCACCTAAATATACCACCACCATTATGTCACTGATTATAGAGAGGTTGCCGACACAGACCTAGGGATCGGTCGCGATGTCGAAGACGTGACAGTCGTATTCATCATTTATATTAGTATTTACACATTTTCTGACATCAATAATTTTTGTTTTAAAGAAAAAAATTTCTTGTGCAGTTTTCAGGGCTCACATTATGCAATTTTTCTGTTACATATTTTTAATCGATATGGCTTCGCACTGCACTCAATTAGAAATAGCAGATTGTCGTTGAGAAGATGCAGATCAAACATTTTTAAATGTGTTAAAAGTCGTTCAGAAAGATAACTTCAGAAACGCACAAGTATTCATTTAATTTCCATTACACAATCGTTATTTATCGAAGCAACTGTATTGCGACCGGAGAGTGAAATTCTTCGGGTACGTCTCGTTTCAACATATGATGGAACGACGGCCCATCGACAGTACCTTCTAGGGCTTTTGTTACGAGATACCGGCCGATGAACTTCGAAAATACAACCCTACACGTTTATGGTATGAAAAAGTAACTAAGCCTTTAGGCTTTCGCTTCAGTTCCTCCCATGTTTAGAATGGTTGCGCTATCACAAGGGTGCACATAAGGATTTTTTACCTTCGCCAATTTGGCGAAGGACATTTAGCTCACCTTCGCCAATTCGAATTCACTTTCGCCAAATTAACCCTCTTACTAAAACTGTAACTTAATTTGTTTATTGCATATAAACTATACATCTTCTTAACTATATTGTCCAGTTTATGTCTTTATAGAGCGACATCGGTAGTTACTCAGTCCTGACCGATTTGCAGTAGACAAAGGTGAATCTGTTCACCTTCACCAAACGGATTTCACCTTCGCCATGGCGAAATGCGAAGATCTTACGTGCATCCCTGCTTCCGTTACGTTGGTTAAGTTTGTCAGTTTTATATTGCTGAACGAAAACATCGACTGTCATGTCATTTTTTACCACAATTTTAGCTTGAGTTTCGATGAGGTCCGAGATTTAATATGTTGCTTGCAGTAGACAAATTTGTTTCATCCATTGTGAATAAATATAACAATGGATAAATTTCTGTTAAAACTTATAGCGTTCTAGTCTCTAGCCGTTATGGCTGGCAAGACGAATGAGAGAGTGGTTTGGGTACAGATGTTTATTGCCTGACTGCTGAACACATTATGCATAAAACAAACATACTTTAAAAAACTGTCCACTAACCATACTAACATATTCAACATAAAACTGTACTTGTAAACAATTAAACAGGGAAGGGGAAGGGGGATGGAGGTGGGTCTCTGGAAGCGCTTGCTTGACCAGTGCTTGCTTTGCATTTGTGAGGGGAAGCTTGGAAGAGCCTTCTTATGTACCGTCCGACTTAATCCCTGCACGACTCAACGGCCAATAGAACACAGGCATGACAGAAGGTACTCTGGGGCGAGCTCCGCCCCCGAGTTACTGAGTGTGTGCTTCGCTCCCGCCTTGCATGACGGCACGCTGTAACCCGAGACGCTCTGTCTACATCTCCGTCTGGCACGCTCCGTCGCTGTCAAGTCGAATAGCGTGGGGGATTAAGGGGGAAAAGGGGCAGCGCATCACCAGAGTTTTAAAATCAAATAACACTTTATTTTTTAATTAAAACTTATAGCGTTCTAGTCTCTAGCCGTTATGGCTGGCAAGACGAATGAGAGAGTGGTTTGGGTACAAATGTTTATTGCCTGACTGCTGAACACATTATGCATAAAACAAACATACTTTAAGAAACAAGAACTACTTGTAGTAGTTAGGACAAGGCGTTTTGAACGTTTGATCCCATGGTTTTTGCACAATCCAGGCGTAGACTCAGAGGGACGTCAGTGTATCGCGTGTAGGACTCCGATGTCCAGTCTCCTTGGCTCTTAATCACTTGCGGTGGCAGCCCACAGGCAAGAGCAAAGGTAGCCCCGGCTCGTCGTAGGCTATGGCCGCTGTAGGCTGAGTCATCTAGCCCAACAGCACGCAGTTTGCATTTCAGCATTGACGAGAACGCTGCGTGGGAGAGAGGGACGGTGGAGTCCGGGGTTCTGTAGGAGAAGAGCGCCGATTTACCATGTGCGGGCGAAAGGCGGAGGTGGTGTTTTAACGCTGCAGTGGGGCATACTGTAGACTGCTCTACCTCTGGGATTGGGATGACGAGGGCTCGTGAAAAGTTGCGAAGTGTTTTGGTGCGTTTTACGTGAACTAGGGCGCCATCTGCACACAGCGTTACGTCATCAGGGCAGAGGTCAGTTCTACAGTCGTGGCTAGTCTGGGTACGGGATAGCAGCGAGGACTTGCGCAGAAAGGTAAAGAAGCCCATGAGACAAGCAGCCCAGAAGCAGGCCTCTAATGGTTGCGAGAGGTCGAGAACTCCTCGGACGCGCTGCAAGATATCCAGCGAGAGCGGTAGTTTCTGTCGGGGTGGCGTACCTTTCTGCGTGTCGATTCCTTTCAATAGCGTCTTTACGAAGTGGTTATTCTCAATGGGGTTCGTGTAACCCAGCTCCAAGTGGAGTAGGCGAACTGCAACGAGATAGCATCTCACGGACTGGGGTTTCAGGGATCGACTGAGAAAACACGCGTAACGGAGCACGGTCGTAGTTTCTGCGGGGGCTGGGCGCATCCTAAAGGCTTGGCAGAAGGCCAGGTAAGACTTCAGCTGAGCCGAGTACGTTTCACGAGTGCTTTCTGCTAGGGCTGCTCGGCGGAATTGGGCCACTTCGTTGTCCAAAATTTGTGTCTCCCGTACCACTCCTGGAACAAACGACGCATAGCAATTGGTGACATGTGGTGCCGGAGGTCAGCGAGCGGGACGTGGCCGAATGCATACGTGGCATGCGGAAGGCTGGATAGTCGCGAAATGGCATCCGGGAGCTTATTAAGTTTCGTGTTTACGTAGGCGGCACATATTTTAATGTCAAACTTAACGCATAATATTAGTATTTCGCATAAAACATCGGACGCAATAGTGTTTCTAATTCTTCCTCGGTTAAGGGCATATAGGGTTGCTTTATTATCCGAATATAGTTGGACCGTCTTAGAAGCGCAGAACGGTGCCCAGCGGCGCAGCGCCAAAAGAACAGCAGCTAGTTCTTTCGTATTCATGTCGCAATCATTGATGGCGGGCATATCCGTGGCGAAGTTGCAATAGAGCCAGTCTATGGCTCTATTGTGGCAAACGACCGCTGCGCCTGCAGCAGTCGGGCTTGCGTCTGTGGCGATTTGAAAGGCGCGATCGGGCACATCCCTTTGGGAGGAAAAGCGAGATGTACCGTTGAATGAGGCGCAAAGCACATTAAGCAGTAGTAAGTCTCGGCGAGTGTCCGTAGTGATACGGGTGCGGTGGTTAGGGCGACGTAGTGACATCATAAGCACGATTAGACGACGCAAGGCCGGACGTATGACACTGACAACACGTCCGACCCAGTTCAGTTTCCCTAGCAGGCTCTGGAGGTCGCGTTTTGAGAGCCGTCTGTTGTCGGGACTTGCGTAGTGGGAGAGAAGGGTTTGGACTTCGCATAGCTTATCCGTGGGAATTGACAGCGTGCAGTCGGTGGAGTCGATAGTCACTCCCAGAAACGTTAGTCTGCGCGTAGGGGAGATGCATTTCTCCCAGTTGATTGCGAAACCAAGCGACCGGAGGAGCCGTATCAAGCATTGCATTGCCTTGAGCGTATCGTCAAATGTTTCAGCGGTAATAAAAAAGTCATCGAGGTAGCAAATTATTGCTTTTATACCTTGTTTTTTAAGCATGCGGCAGACACTCTGTGTAATACTATTGAAAATACCAACGCTTAATGAAGCCCCGAAGGGCAAGCGGGTATCTACAAGGTATGTGTGATGTTTATCACCCTTAAATTTCCACTTTAAGCCCGTTAGACGTTGGGACGCTTCGCTGAGCGGGACCTGCCAATAATTATTATTATTATTATTATTATTTATTATTTAATACATTTGTATAGCACTTTATCTAATAATAAGCTCCAAGTGCTGCACAGAGTATACAATTATAAGTTAAAATGATAAACGTGAATAATAATACAATTATAATACTGTTACAAATTAGTTGACAAAAGCATTATTAAAAAGGTGTGTTTTAAGAGCTCTTTTAAAAGCTGCAACGTTATTTATAGATCTAAAATGAATAGGCAGCGAGTTCCATAGTTTAGGAGCAAAATTCAAGAATGCTCTATCACCATATCTATTGTTGGTTCTGTGTTCTACCAATAATCCTTGACTGCTCGATCGGAGCGAGCGACAGTTCCGGTACGGTGTTATTAGATCCGTTAGATATTGAGGTGCGCGTCCATGAATACAGTTAAAAACAATGACTAGAATTTTGAATACTATCCGCTGTTCAACAGGCAGCCAGTGCAGTTCGATGAGTAGGGGCGTTGCATAGTTAAATCTGTTCACTTTGGAGATGAGACGAGCTGCCGAGTTTTGCACGACTTGAAGCTTTCGAATTAATGATTTATTTACGCCGTAGAGTAGGGAGTTGGAGTAATCCAAGCGAGATATTACATAAGCGTGAACTAACAACTTAGTGGCCTGAGTAGTTAAAAATCGTCGAATTCTAGCTATGTTTCGTAGGTAAAACAATGCAGAAGATACTTTGAGGCTAATAAATTTATCCATGGTTAGCGAATTATCCAACATAGCACCCAGATTTTTCACTGTAGGTGTGGATGAAATAACTGTAGATTCGATATTGATTTCAATACCCTTAAGTCGCGACAAATTACATTTTGAGCCAAATAAAATAAGTTCAGTCTTGTCATCGTTGAGCTTCAAAAAATTGGCACACATCCATTTCTTGAAAGCCAGGATACATTCTTCAATAGTGTTGATAGCCTTTACAGTGTTCTTCTTGTGATCAAAAGCAATATAAATTTGCGAGTCATCAGCATAGAAATGATATTTAACGTTATATTTATTAGCTATGTCCGCCAGCGGAGTAACATAAACGGCGAATAAAATAGGGCCTAAAACAGAGCCCTGGGGCACGCCATGACTGAGGGTAGCAGTTGATGAGGTAAAACCATTCACGATCACAGTCTGAGTTCGGTTACGTAAGTAGGACTTAAACCATGATAAAGCATGATCGCTTACTCCAAAGCGGTGGTGTAGACGTGTGAACAGCGTATCGTGGTCAATGGTGTCGAAAGCTGCACTAAGATCTAACATCGCTAGTGCAACCATAGACTTCGTGTCAAGAGCTTCCATGACATCACTCTGAACTCGTAACAGTGCAGTTTCGGTGGAACAGAACATGCGATAGGCTGATTGATATTTATCCAAAAGATTGTGTGTGATAAGATGTTCATTCAACTGAGCTGCTACTACACGTTCAACGATTTTGGAAACATAGCTTAGATTCGAAACAGGACGGTAGTTTTTCAAAATGTCTGGATCCAGACTGGCTTTCTTGAGAAGAGGTACAACGAGGGCACACTTTAGATTTTCAGACACTTCAGCGTTGGCGAGGGATAAATTCACAATGTTCGTAAGAATATCCAGAAATTCATTACTACATACTTTCAGCAGCCATGCCGGAAGTGGATCAAGCGAGCAGGTAGCCGGGGATGACTTTTCAATAATACCTTTGAGTTCTACTGTGGTAACAGGTCTAAATTCAGAAAGTTTTGAGCTACAAAATGCACAATTGAGTTCACGAAATTCTTCAAAGAATTTTGAGCGATCATCGCAAGAAATATCATTTCTAATTTTAATAATTTTAACCAAGAAAAACTCGCAGAACATGTTGGGCATGACTTCCTGTTCAATATTTGTTGGGAGTGTGCTAGACTTAGACCAACCTAGAAGCTCCTTTGTGACGTTAAATAGTCGTTTTTGATCACATTGTGAGTCGAGAACTTTAGCTGAATAGAACTCCGATTTGGCTTCATTGCACAAATGATTCACCAGTTTACACTGATTTCGGTATAGTTGTTTATCCTTTTCGAGGCCGGATTTGGCATACCGCCTTTCAAGTCGGCGTTTGATGACTTTGGCACTGCGCATATTGGCGTTATACCACTGCGTATTGGGACGTATTGTGACAGTTTTTTCAAGTTTGGGGGCGTGCCTGTCAACGATAGCTTCAATGCCGTCATTATAAGACTTGACCACTGATTGTAGAGTAGCGTTTTTAGAAGGTAAATCAAGTTTTAGAACATCATTTTTGAAATCATCGAGGTTAATATTTGAATATTTCCTATAAATAACACGATCCTGTAGAGCACGAGGCTTAGTCACAGTGATGTTAAACGCAACTAAATAATGATCTGAGATGCAAGGGTCACTAACATTTATGTTCGAGATTAGCTCAGGATTTGAGCAAATTATCACGTCTAAAATATGGTTACTGTGGTGAGTTGCAGAGGTAACCAGCTGAAGATAACCGCACGCGACCAGAGTGGAATTAAATTTTAGTACATCAGGATGGTCGATAACATCAAGATAAGCTGATTTAAGGTCCACTTTTGCCATAAACGAGTTTTTACCGACCATATCGGCAGCGATGTCCACGGATGTAAAAACATGTTTGTCGGGGGTGGCGTGGGAGTTGACAGAAAGGCCTTCTAGTTGCGAGCAATCGTGAATTAGCCTGATTTCACCGTTTTCTTCGGGTATGGCGGAGAGCGGGGAGACAATGACCGGTTTTTCTACCACTACTTTATAGCGACCCAGGGCAATTTCCTTCTTTATTTCGCTCTCTACCTCATCACGATATTGTCGCTCAGCCACGCGGCTGTTGGGGGCTTCGGCACACTGAATATTTTCCGTGCGAACGTTAACGATATCGAACCCATTACGTAATCCGTTGAGAATAAATACCTTGTCCTTATCCGTTTCAAGTTGTCGTTCCCATTCGTCGAGCCGGTCAGACAGTGGGCTAGAGACGGCGTGCCCCTAGTCTCTGTGAGCAATCTCGGGGTGGTCCTGGAAACATTTCAGGCAGGCATGCATGAATCGGCAGTTTAGTAGACTGCAACCCCGGCGCGAATTAAAGTTGCGACAAATTTCCATGCCGTTCGGGGCCCTTGGAGCTTCCACCCTGGGTCTAGCGTGCTGCTTCCTGGTGGATGTTGATTGGGGGCGAGACGAGAAGCAACATATGCCTAGGAGATACGTATCGTCGTCTCCCCAACGGATTTGCCCCGACGCCACCCGTTACCAGTATTCGAAATCATACCTCATACAGTTGGCTAGCGGGTAATGCTCGCACATATCTCCAAACTTTATGCCGTAGAGATTGTAGCGATCACGCTCGTCTTCCGTCTCCAACTGTCCTGAGCGCTTTAGGGCGCTAAAGATGCGGGCGTGGCCTTTCACCCACTGCTGCCACGTGGTGTCCTCAGGCCTCACGCGTTTCGCCGCGCTCGTCACGATCACTTTCGCATCACCGTTCGACGATAACACTGTCTCTGTGCCCTGACTCCCCAGGAAGGATCCACAGAAATCTTGGACAAATAATGGTCGCGTGTTACCTGGGGTTCTCCCGGTCTGCCATGGGTCGTCGTCCGGGGTCTGCGGCTTGTCCAGCGGGGAGTTTAGCATGGCTGTCATCGTCTCTGTGTTAAGGCGTGGAAGGTCATTCAGGGTAGCTGGTGCCGCGTCGCTGCGTAGCCGGGGTCTGTCGGCCGGAAATTTATCAATGATGTCCGATGTGGGACCGGTGCGGGAACTCACACTGTCGGACTTTGCGTCCTTAAGGTCTGCGATGGCCGCTAGCAGCATTCTCTCTTGGCCGAGCGAGAGTTTTAGCGCCTTAATGACGACCTTGTCAATGTGCAGTACACTGTCGATGGAAAAGAATTCCTCGCTCAGGAGAGCGTCGACAGTGGATTCGAGAAGGTTTCTCGACGCAGCCCATTCTTTCAATTCTTTAATTGCACTGTCGACTTTATCCTTATTCATTTTTTTTGTTTCCTTGCTCTCTCACTCTTTTTTTTAAATTTTTTTATACAGTTATAGGGGGCTCACTGCTTGGCCGTAATTGCAATTAATGCCCTATTCAGACGGCACTGCTCAGGCAAGATCTTAATTGCAATTAGAGTACTCACGCATATTGATGCCCCAAATCCTAACAATCCCTTGCACTAATTGCAATTCAGAGTCCAAGCTTGTCAGCTGTTCGGGTGACGCTTGTTAGGCTTAACAATTGATATCCACAAATTGCAATTAAGAGCTTCAAGTTTATACACAATGTCGCATATATCACACTTTTATTTATTGTTTTTTTATATATACATTTTATTCCCTTTACCTTACGCCCTGTTTTTCTTTTTTTTTTTAGTTTATTATTATTTTATCCTGAAGGCTAGCTAATATTCCATTTGGCTGTGTCTTTCTGTTCTTTTTTTCCTTTTGCTCTCTGGAAGCGCTTGCTTGACCAGTGCTTGCTTTGCATTTGTGAGGGGAAGCTTGGAAGAGCCTTGTTATGTACCGTCCGACTTAATCCCTGCACGACTCAACGGCCAATAGAACACAGGCATGACAGAAGGTACTCCGGGGCGAGCTCCGCCCCCGAGTTACTGAGTGTGTGCTTCGCTCCCGCCTTGCATGACGGCACGCTGTAACCCGAGACGCTCTGTCTACATCTCCGTCTGGCACGCTCCGTCGCTGTCAAGTCGAGTAGCGTGGGGGATTAAGGGGGAAAAGGGGCAGCGCATCACCAGAGTTTTAAAATCAAATAACACTTTATTTTTTAATAAAATATTTTTACCAGTTTTCTAAATACCTTATGAAAGTGAATAAACAGAGGCACTGGATCTGCACCCAGGATATAAAAAATATTGTTGAATATTAACTTTGAAAGAGAGAATCATATGCGTAGAATACTTATTAAGTTTGTGAAAAAACTCAGTGCAAATAAAGCAAGAGTGGCATATATAATTTATGGAATAAGGATAAAAACACAGAGCTAACGAAGATCCAAGATAGTGTTGAATAAATGTCTTTTAGGATATTATATATCATACGTTCCACGTCACATTTCAGATAGAGATGTAAGTGGGTGTGCTGTAAGTGGTTTCCCTGAAGTAGGCATGACAGCCCGTTGCAGCGCTGCAGCACACAGCTCCTCGGGGTGAGTACACTTTTCAGTACCGCTGCAGGGTTGGGAGCAGTCCTTGAGTTTGAAGGGCGGCTTTGTGAGGGCGTCGGTATGTCTCAGTTGTTGTTCAGTTCCATCTGTGTAGTAGGTCAACATCCATGTCCTCGCAACTTTCTCTGGCGTTGTGGCACACATCTGTTTCTTTCCACTTTCTGTAAATAACAGATAAGGCTTCGGGTTCAAGATTCCTTTTGATGGCGTCAATGAATATGCTACCGATTGTTGTTCAGTTCCACTTGTGTGGACATCCAGGAGTCAAGTAGTTTGCTCTTCCTTGGACTTATGAGTTTTTTCCCTTTCTGCAATTCATCGTCGTTGTTTAGTTCGCTTTGCGTCAATGCTGCTGGATGCGAGCAGGTCGCACGTGCGAGGTCGTTTGATCTTTATAGTAGGTGTTTATCCATGGCCTTACAACTATCTCTTTTATTATTATTATAAATGTTATTTATAACGCGCCTATTTGATGCATCCATAGGCGCAAAAAAATTCTAAGATAATTATGTCCTATAAACAAATTAATTTCACAGTAACATAATACGTATGGTTTTACATATAAATCAATCTATTAAAAAGAATTTTACCTCATCCAGGAGTCATCCAGGAATCAAGTATTTGTTCTTCCTTAGTGATATGAGTTTTTTTATTTTCTCTTATTAATCCATTCCACGGCCCGCTAAAACCAATGATATTTAGTACTGGGTGTCGCGTCTTCCGAGATACCTGTTCCTTAGAGGTGCCGACAGTTGGAAGTCATCGGACGAAGGTCTTGGTATGGACCAGGTGTTCTTGCTTGAAGCAGCTTTGTAGCAGAATTTCGATTAAGGAAGAGACGAGTACAAGTTGGATGGCGTTAAACAGCTGCTGCGTGTAACCTTGCCTTTACTCACTGCAGCTTCTGGAAGGCATTGTACCTTTCTTGGGTTGCAGGATGTTTATTTCCATATTTAGGTCCAATTTCGAGGTTAAATGGCCCAGCCCTGGAGCACAGCTTCGGCAACACCTCACCGAGAAATAACTTGACCTCTCCCAGCATCGAACCGGACGCAACAGGCAACACACTAACGCATACTATCGACCTCAGATAGTTGCCGCATTAAGGTAAGATTTGTTAACAGCTGGGACTGGGTCAGAGACCGTTTCACCTACTCTGTTTAAACGGTACACTGTGACGTAATCAGACAGTTAACGAAATACTTTTTGATCGTTAGATAAATCTTGCATTTCAGATAGAGATGTAAGTGGGTGGGCTGACTGGTGCAGCGTTTACCTGAAGTAGGCATGACAGCCGTTGCAGCGCGGCAGCACACAGCTCCTTTGGGTGAGTACACTTTTCAGTGCAGCTGCAGGGTTGGGAGTAGTCCTTGAGTTTGAAGGGCGGCTTTGTGATGGCGTCGGTATGTCTCAGTTGTTGTTCAGTTCCATCTGTGTACTAGGTCAACATCCATGTCCTTGCAACTTTCTCTGGCGTCGTGGCACACATCTGTTTCTTATCACTTTCTGTAAATAACAGATTAGGCTTTGCATTCAAGATTCCTCTTCATGGCGTCAATGAATATGATACCGATTGCTGTTCAGTTCCACTTGTGTTGACATCCAGGAGTCAAATAGTTTGCTGTTCCTTGGACTTATGAGTTTTTCCCTTTCTGCAATTCATCGTCGTTGTTTAGTTCGCTTTGCGTCAATGCTGCTGGATGCGAGCAGGTCGCACGTGCGAGGTCGTTTGATCTTCATAGTAGGTGTTTATCCATGGCCTTGCAACTATCTCTTTTATTATTATTATTATAAACGTTATTTATAACGTGCCTATTTGATGCATCCCTAGGCGCTAACAATTCTAAAATAATTGTATCCTATAAACAAATTAATATCACAGTAGCATAATACGTATGGTTTTACATATAAATCAATCTATTAAAACGAATTTTACCACATCCAGAAGTCCAGGTCCAATTTCGAGGTTAAACGGCCCAGCCCTAGAGCGCAGCTTCGGCAACACCTCGCCGAAACATAACTTGACCTCTCCCAGCATCGAACCAGACGCGCCAGGCAACACACTAACGCATTCTATCGACCACAGAAGTTGCCACATTAGGGTAAGATTTGTTAACAGCCGGAACTGGGTCAGAGACAGTTTCACCTACTCTGTTTAAACGGTACACTGTTACGTAATCAGATAGTTCACGAAATAACAGTTCACTGTTACGTAATCAGATAGTTCACGAAATACTTTTCGATCGTTAGGTTAAGAATAGCTCCGATCTCACCTTGCGTTTCAGTGTTAGCAGGGCTTGTGTGATGCAGGCACATTAGCCATTCAGTGATTTCACGTACTCCTCTACCCTGTTGGCATATTCAATTGTAGTTTTCTCTCCGCCGTTTGCAACCTAGTCAAACATTCCTAATTAGAGACAGACCCATTCTATTTCAGGCCCAATGTGGGGGAAAGAACGAAATCATCGCGAGACACGCCAAGGTCTGAGGTAGCAGAGGCGGCGGCAATGCCTGACATAGAACAACGTCAAGTTACCTCATCGCAACATGAGGGTGCCAAGGACATGTCATGAGTAAGTGCACTGGGCGACCATTAGGAGTTATCAATGTGGGGATCTTGTGTTTCCCTACCCGATGGCACATTCTAACAATTTATCTCGGTGACATCACACTATGACATCAGCATGTGGATGGTATTAAGTCACAGTGAGATCACAGTGAGGTAAAATTGTTGACCGGATGCAAGACGGCATATATTTATTGAAATAGACTGGGTGCTATTCCCCGACGTCGAACTGATCAAGCCGCTACTAATTTTATCCCTCAGCCAATATTGGCTGAAGGTTATTGGTATCGGTCTGCCCGTCCGTCCATCCATTTGTCTGTCTGTCCGTAAACTTTTTTGTCCGGGCGATATCTCAAACTATTTATCGGAGCTTCACAAAACCTTCCAGGAAGGAAGTATATATAGTGCAGATGTGCAACGGAGGATTCAATTTGTCCCACGTCCGTTCGTCTGTCCGCCCGTCGCGGGCGATATCTTTTCTTGTCCGAGCGATAACTTAACTATTCCTCGGATCTTAACCATACCTTACAAAAAGACAGTATATATAGTGTAGATGTGCAAGGATCCGTCCGTCGCTCCATCCGTTGCACTTGTATATTGTTTTTGCATGGGCGGTATCTCAAAAGAGTAACTAGACCACAGTGATGTATCCGCTATTAGCTGAGGGATCTGCACCTCCGATGCCTATGTTTGAGAATGTTAATTACACAAGAAGTGAAATATGACATACTGTTTTTATTCGTGTTTCGCTCTTTCAACGTTTTATAACATAAACACAGTGTGACATATTTTAAAAGTTCAGTTTGCATGCATGCATTTTAAATACTTTCAAATAAAATGGCTGAGTTTCGACCTCAATTTTGGCTAAATAAATGAAAAATCGGAGAAGCTGAATACGACGTGCACAACTACAATACACGGGGAGTAAATCTGTATAGGATTTGAAATGTGTGCTTACCCGTTCGGTGGAGTTGTGCATACAAGAACACTACCCAAAAGCTTGACGGATGGACGGACGTAGTTACTAGCCCCCTTCCCCTACACCCATCCTCCGCCCCAAAAAATAATAATAAAAATATATCAATAATGAGAGATAGGTCCTACACTTTTACAATTTGGCACAATGTGAATTTTTTCGTAATCAAGCTTAAAAAGTTAAACGCTTTGGATGAAAGGTACAAATCGGTCAGGACTGAGTACTACCGATGTCGCTCTATCAAGACATAAACTGGACAATATGGTTAAGAAGATGTATAGTTTATATGCAATAAACAAATTAAGTTCTAGTTTTAGTAAGAGGGTTAATTTGGCGAAAGTGAATTCGAATTGGCGAAGGTGAGCTGAACGTCCCTCGCCAAATTAGCGAAGGTAAAAAAAATCCTTATGTGCCCCCCTGTGGTAGCGCAACCATTCTAAACATGGGAGGAATAGACGCTAAAGCCTAAAGACTTAGTTACTTTTTCATACCACAAACTGCAGGGTTGTATTTTCGCAGCTCTTTGGCCGGTATCTTGTAACAAAAGCGCTCGAAGGTACTGTCGATGGACTAAAAATCCTTATGTCAACTCTGGGTCTCCCGCGGGAGTCCAATCACAAGACTGTAATACATTTATGCTAAAAGTAAAATTTTTTACGCATTCCCAAAAACGAAAGATACCCAGGTGCACAGCCACAACATATATTCTATCCTTATGCAATATTTGAATGGAATCTCCGGGTAGTTCTCGTGATCTGTAACCGAAACGACTCCCCATTCCAAATGTTGACAGACGGACGGACGGATCCAAATTCAATACAGCTGTAGTACCCTGCTCCGTACTACGCGACAGGGGGCTAATAAAGCAATTCTCATGACCTAGCTAGGTCAACAGCATGTTTTGAATGTTTACTCAGTCACCAGATAGCAGGTCAAAATAATGTGAAAAGCGACTGTGTCAGGTAGCCAGACAAGTACAATCCCTCGTTCATCTCACACTCTTTAACAATTAAAATGTTTGGAAGCGCTCTATTTAGGGGCCATTCATTTATTACGTACGCAAAGAGAGGGAAGGGAGTCTTATGGTGTGGGCACGCTTATATTAAACTTCAAAATGACGCCACAATTGACGAGTGGAGGGGGAGAGGATAAAAACTGGTAAATTTTTGCGTGCGTACTAAATGGAAGGCCTCTTATATTTGCCAACATTTGACACCCTTAAGTAAAAACATAGGCATCGGAGATGCAGTGCCCTCAGCCAATGTTACATCACTGTGGGCGAGTTACCTTTTCGAGATATCGCCCGGACAAAAAAAGTTTTAAGTGCAACGGTCATGTGACCAGAAGGTCACGTGACAAATCGAACCACTCGTTGCACATCTATACCTTATATACTTTCTTCCTGTCAGCTTTGATGAAGATCCGATGAATAGTTTTTGAGATATCGTTCGGACAATAAAAGTTTACAGATAAAACGGAAATGCATGAATACGAGGCACCGTCTAAATCCATACACTGCTGATGCGACTGAGATATGCCATACTCATTCATGGTACATAAGGAGAACTTTCATATTATCTTTTGTTTTACAGTTTTCATAGTTATTGTTGGGGACCTACATTTGGGAGGAACAATGTCAAAATCGTTCACAAGCAAAGAAATATTTTGATCTAAAGAATATACATGAGGTCTCCCTATTTTCTTTTTTGAGCATGGTCTACTTAAGTCTGGCATTGTGTGCTTACAAATAAATGAAATGTTAAACTACGCTATCACAGTCGATAAGTATACTCAAAATTCTTATAACAGAACAGTAGGAGTGTGCCGGGTTCAGCAAATCCGAAAACCGAATTCAAAACTTTAGGTTCGTTTGGTTGTTTTTTAAATTCAATACTTTAAATTCAATACCTTAAGACGGGCATTTAAAAAAGTGACGAAGGAATTATGTGGTCGTAGGCAGGTTGTCAAAAAGGGGTTACACTGCAATAAAATGACATGCTGCTGCCTACGCATTTGCGTAGCGACGATATATGTGACAGCCATAAACTTAAGGACTCGCATGGGCGTTAATATATTATATATGGAGGAAATGTGCCCGTTGAAAAATAGCTACCCCAACCAACGTTTTCAGTGTCACGCTTTTTTAATACGATGTAAGTGAAATTATTAAATTTTAAAGTATCAGTGTGACCTTGGACTCTCACTCAATGTCACTAAAGCCTGATCAGCTCTTAAACATATTGTATAGAAGCCACATACCAGGTTTGATTGAATCCGCCCATTGGAACTTGTGTCATCCGCGACGCACACCCTCGCAGACAGACAAGTAAAAAGCATTATGCATCTTTTGACCTTAGTCCGGTCGTTGCAAAAATAAAAAAACCAAACCGAACCCAGCTCAACATCAAACCGACACACCCCAAGAACAGCCTCCCTTGACTATTCATGCATGAGAGCTGCATCAGCAAACTCTCAGCAAGGCTCTGATGAAAACTTTGTGTCTCACACACACGTCACTCAGCGATCAATAGCAAGATCCAACAAGTGTTCACTGGCAAGAACGCTAAGAATATCACAGGTAAATTGTCACAAACTTGAAAGACTGGGTACTTTTAAGACAAGTGTTCCATCATCCAACCTTGAGATTTTTATTTATGTTGATGTGCAGTGTCTTTCTTTCGTTGATCACTTTCGCTCGTATCTTTTTGTACTGTTCATCTCGAGGTACGTGTTCGATACTCTTTATGGATTTTATGCCGAAGAATATCATAATCTAAGTCTTGCCTTAAAGGAAAGAAATAGACACTTAAAATTTAACCAATTGAAATCGTAATGGAGAGATGTATATTTCAATGCTTTATAATAACTAAACCGACCATTCAACTTTCCTATACGCTATAAATTACAAGCTATAATGATTCCTAGGAACAGATCGTCCTGAAAAGTCCTTGAAACTATTTTTTAATACCTATAATTTTGTTTGGTTCAATGATAGGAGTGAGATTGCTAGGATAAGGTTCTTTTGGTTTCTGCAAAAATGAAGAAAAAGTGTGTCTACACTGCAAGAGTATCTTCTGCAGACCACTTGATAGGCAGATCTAGTACCTAAAAAGGAAACATCAAACACTATGCGTGATTACATCAAAATGAAACAACAAACCAGAAAAAGTTGTTGATCTTCAAAACCATAAACTGCTGTAAAAGTATTCTTGAACGACTTCAAACAGTGACTTAATTATACCGTCGAAGCAAAAATTGTACCAATTTTCCCATCTGAAAATATTTGCACAATTTACCTGCTTCGAGAAAAGATTCTAAGCGTTTTCTGTATGTTAAAAGACATAAACTAATTAAGAAACCGCTTATTTAATTCTAACATGTCGGGGTGGTTTATTGTAATGCTTGCCCAGACACTGGGGATTATATGGTGGCACCTATTGGCGAAAATCCTTACAAATGCTTTGCAACTGAAGCTTGAAATGAATAAATCAATGTTTCGATACCTTTTGTTTTCTCAACATGTTTTCTAGCGATGGAACTCGCTTCTTCCTCTTCAAGCATTGGCTCATATTCGCAAATTTATTCAGATTTATTATATATCATAGTGATAATGTCATATTTTTTAGTCAATCATACCCCTTGTACGCAGTGCGTACGCTTTGGACCATACCCCCTCCCCCTGTACCCACATACGCTTAGTAAAATGCAATATTCATAGGTATATTGAAAATTGTGTGGGCACGCTGGTGGCTTGATCCCCCTTCCCACCTGCACGCAGTGCGTATGCTTTGGCTCCGACTATCTTCCCTGCGAACGCACCACATGAATGGCCCCTATCCCAACTTCATGATCATCAAGCAGAAAGAAGAGGTGTATTTGCTATTATTTTTGCAAAACTTTATGCTTTTCTTTGATTTTACCCACGAGCACATGGTTTTTACAGCTGCTCGGCTCTATGGTGAACATATTCATAGTTGTCATTTGATAAAACTTCAGGCCTTTTTGCTTATGTAAATCAAACGTCTATTAGCTTGAACCTATATGTACTGGAACGTTCCTCCTATTTGTGAAATACAAAATACAGAATAAAGGGTAATACGACGTTTTAATGCATTTAAAGAGATAAACGGGAACATTCCAGGATATTGCCGATTTTTCATGCTGTCAGTATCCAGGCGGCCTTGTGTCCATTTTCGGTGTGACTTCCCTGAGAAATCTTTCTTGGGTCGTCTGAAACTCGCGATTAAATCCAATCTGACTCTGAATCAGAGTCGCTGTGGGCTCTCTCACGCCCTTTCACGTATCGAATTAAAGAAGCCTGATCATCAGCATCATCATCACTGTCCTGGTTCTTAACACCTCACAAGTACGTAGAGGTTGTTTTTTGGCTGTTGCTGCGCATGGCTTTTCTAGGGTTCTTGTATCTGTTTATGGTCATTATTTAAGCCCAGTTGTAATTGCCAATGTACTGCCATAACCCATTTCCTTCAGCAAGCTATTAGTTCTGCACAACATTCCCGTTTCATCCTCTTGAAATTTGTCGAGGATTCTTTCCTTGAACTCCTTGCCGTGATGTACCTTAGTCACAAGCACAGATAGTCTTATCGCAGTCGGTTTTGACTTGCACTGATGCTTGTAAAACGTTGAGCTTCCAATGAACTTATTGCATCTGCAACACATTTTTACTACATCTTGTGTGGAATCTGTTCTTCGCTCGCGCATCAGGTCAATGTATTCAAAAGACAATTCACCGAGTACTCTTAGATTGTGCTTCATGATGCCTTCTATTCGCTTTTTGTTTTCAAATTGGCTATCGAGTTTGTTCTCATGCATGTTGGATTTCACTCCTTGCAAATGCTTCTGCACATTCCTAGCAAAAGTTAAATCCCTTGTTCTTTGAAATTATGATACACCGAGTTTAAAATGTCATCTCAAATGTCATTATCAGATCGTTCGAAAAAATCTCAAGAGCGGGAGTAAATTTAGCATATTCGCCTATTTCCTTCTGAGGACTGGGGGCAACTCGAAATTACCGAACACAGTCCAAGGTTACATTCCCCACTCCACGGGGAAGATAAACTGCCTATATTTTTGCTTCTTCATTAGTCTGCCTATGGTTACTATCTTTATGCAAAATAACAGTTTTCAAATTAGTATAATAAAATCTCTTGAGCATAAAATATATCATTTTCGCTTATTTGCAGTTACGTGGTGGAGGCGACTCAAAATGACCCACCATGGCACAGGGCTAAAGTGAACGACACTTTTGACTAGAGTGTTCATTTCTGTTTCATACACACCTTTTGGTGCAAAAGTTTCATTAGCGAAATCGGCAGAATAAATATTTTGTGCTCTTTTTCCATGCTTATGTACAACATGGGGTCGTACTTTTCTCCCTTCCACTCCACGGAGGTGGTGATTCACTCAAATTTTTTCGACTTAAGTAGTCTGCCTTAAGTAGCTCACCGATATGAAAACTGTTCTTTAGCATAAAGATAGTTGCTATAGATAGGATACTTAAGAAGTAAAAATTTGACTAGTTCACCTCTCCTCTGGAGTGGGAGGCGGCAAAGTCCGAACCAGTGGAAAGTATATTGTAAGCATATGCATAGTTCTATATATTATCCGCTCTGGATTATTTATTCGGCCGATTTCGCTGATGATATTTCTAGAATTAGGGTGTAGTCAAAAGTGCGACTCACTGGGCTGTGGTCTGTCAATCTGAGCAGCTCTCCCTCCCTACTCCCAGCAGAAAATATAAGAAAATGATACATTTCTGCTGTAGAGATTTTATTCTAAAGATTTGAAACTCTTCTTTAGTATAAGTATAGAATATAGACAGGCTACATAAGCCGCGAAAATACGGGCGGCTCACCTCTTCCCTGAAGTGGAAAGGGGCACAGCCTGATCGTGTGTAATGTATATTATACATACAAACATGGTTCAACATATAAGCATGGAAAATCTAGGTAGTGAATAGTGCGGCTCACTTCATCAAAGGGATGTGTTCGGCAATTTTTGGCTGATTTGAAAACTATTATTTGGCAAAAAATTGACGCCATGATCAGACAACTTAAGTCGTAAAACTTTAGGCTTCTCATCTTACCCTTACCCTCGCCCCCTGGGGTGGAAAAAAAGAAAAGCATCCGTTGATTATATATTGTGCATTGTTCTACATATAAACATGGATAATCGAGTCCAGATTATTTATTTTAGCGTTTTGGACAATGCATATTGGAGCAATGGCGTGTCACTAGTATAGAAATAAAACGACGTCGCGAAAAGTGCGGCACTCTTTACCCCTGAGCTGTGTTGTTCCATTTTCAATTACCCGAACGCCCCAGTATAAAATAAGCGAAAATAGTATATTTTCCGCTCTAGAGATTTAAATCGACCGATTTGAAAACTGTTATTTGGCATAAAGACTGGCGTTAGAGACAGGCTACAAAAGTCGTAAAAATTTGGGCGGTTTACCTCCACTACACCTCGGGTTTATTTAAATAATCTGGACCCGATTTTCCATGCTTAATGTAGAATCATGCTTATATCTATATCTACAGGCCACGAGGTCAGGCTTTACTTCTCATACTCCAGTACGAAAGTGAGTCTTTAGTAGCCTGTCTATAGTGTCTATCTTTATTCTAAATAGCAATTTTCAAATCGGTCTTTCACTACGTTGTTTTATTTCTACATCAGTGACACGTCATTGCGCCACATTGCATTGGCCAAATCGGTCTAATAAATAATCTGCACCCGATTTTCCATGCTTGTATGTAGAACAATATTTTTATGTGCAATATATAATCCACGGGGTCGGGCTTTGCTTTGCTGCCACTTCAGGGAGATGGGTCGCGGTGAGCCGCCCACATTTTTACGACTTAATTAGTCTGTCTATAGCGTCAACTTTTGCGCCAAATAAAATTTTTCAAATCTGTCGAATAAACTTTCCAAACTGTGGCATATTTTTGCTGGTTAGGGGGATGTATGGTGCGTCAATCCAAAGTGACTCATTACGGTACAGGGATGAAGTGAACCGAAATTTGACAACGATGTTTTATTTTCATATTATTGTAACGGCGTTGCGGATTTCATCAGTCTAACCGCTAGAATAAATAATCTGGACAGATTTTCAATGCTTACATGCAGAACCATGCTTATATATAAAAATATATATTCACTGGGTAGGGCTTTGGCCCTCCCACCGCAGGGGGGGTGAGTTGCCCTATGTTTCCGGCTAAGTAGCCTTTCCCTAGCGCCTATCTTATGCAAATAACAGTTTTCAAATTGGTCGAATAAACACTCCAGAGCAGAAAATACACCATTTTCGGTTATTTTTTGCTGAGGATTAGAGGCACTCAAAATTGTCGAACAAAGCCCAAGGGTGAAATAAGCCGCAGCTTTCACTACCTAGTTTTACTTCTATATTGTTGTCAGACACGTTGTAACACCACATTTCCTCAGCATCGAATAAATAATCTGGAAAAGATTTTCCCTGCTTATATGTAGAACCATGCTTAAATGTACGAAATAGAGTCTACCGGGTTCGACTTTGCCCCCCTCCAACTCCACGGGAAGGCGAGCCGCCAAAATTTTTACGCCTAAAGTAGTTTGTATATAGCCTCCATCTTTATGCCAAATAACAGTTTTTTAATCGGAAGAATAAAATCTCCAAAACAGAAAATGTACCATTTTCGCTTATTTTCTGCTCAGGAGTGGGAGCTGTTCAAAATGATAGACCACGGCCCAGGAGATAAGTCAGCCGCATATTTGACTAACGTGTTTTATTTTTCTACTAGTGACACGCTATTGCTCTGAATGCCATCAGTGAAATCTGTCAAATAAATATTCTGTACCGGAGCTTTCACATTTACATATAGAACCATGCTTATACCTACAATACGCTTTCCACGGGATCAGACTTTGCCGCCTCCCACTCCAGGATAGAGGTAAACCGAAAAAATTTTACTCCTTAAGTAGCCTATCCATAGCGTCTACCTTTATGCTAAATAACATTTTTTAAATAGGTCGAATAAAATTTCCAGAGCAGAAAATATACCAAGATTGTTTTTTTTTATTTTTTGTGGGGGGAGGGGGGTGGGTGTTGGGTGAGTCAATTCCAAATGACCCAACACGGCCCAGGGCTAAAATGAGCCGAACTTTTGACAACTATGTCTGATATTATTGACCCGTCATTGCACCAAATTTCAATAGTTAAACCAGTAGAATAAATAATCTGGACCCGATTTTCCTTGCTTATATGTAGAACCATGCTTATATGTACAATATACATTAACTGGGTAGGGCTTTTCCCTACCCACTGCAGGAGGGCTGGTGAGTTGTCCAAATGTTCACGGTTAAGTGGCCTTTCTCTAGTGTCTATCTTATGCCAAATAACAGTTTTCAACTCGGTCGCATAATCTCTCCAGAGCAGAAAATATACCATTTTCGCTTTTTTCTGCTGCGGATTGAAGGCAATTCAAAATTGCTGAACACAGCCCAAGGGTGAAGTGAGCCGCACTATTCCCTACTTAATTCTATTTCTTCATTACTGACATGTTGTTGCGCCAAATTTCATCGGTCGAACAAACACTCTGGATTTCATTTCCGTGCTTATATATAGAATCATGCTTATATCTATAATATAGAAGCCATGGATCGGGCTTTGATAATTCCCACGCCAGTGCGGATGTGAGTCGCCCAAATTTTTACGCCTTAAGTAGTCTGTCTATAGCCGCTCTCTGTATACCAAGCAACAGCTTTCAAAGCAATCGATCTCCACAGCAGAAAATATACCATTTCCCTTTTTCTACTTAGCTGAGGGGGCAATTCAAAATGGCCCAACATTGCCCAGGGATGAAGTGCGCTGCACCTTTGCAGAATAATGCTTTTATGTGCAATATATCATCCACGGGGTCGAACTTTGCTTCCTCCCACTTTAAGGGGGGGGGAATAAGCTGCCCAAATATTTACGTTTTAGGTAGTCTGTCAATCTTGATACCAAAGAAAAGTTTTTATATCGGTCGAATAAAATCTCCTGAGGAGAAAACATACCATTTTCGCTTATTTTCTGCAGTCTGTTGGGGATAGCTCAAAAGGACCCACCCCGGTCGAATAAATAATATGGATTTGATTTTCCATGTTTATGTGTAGAACCATGCTTATATGTAAAATATACAGGCCACGGGGTCGCGTTTTGCACCCTCAGACTCCAGTGCAAAGGAGACTCGCCTAACTTTTCACGGCTAAAGTGGCCTATATATATATAGCGTCTATCTTTATTCCAAATAAAAATTTTGAAATCGTTCGAATAAAATCTTCACAGCAGAAGAAAAGATCAAAATTGCCGAACAAATCCCGCAGTATTCCCTATCTAGCTTTATTTCTACGTTAGTGACACGCTTTGCACCAAATTTCATTAGTAAAATCATTCGAATAAATAATATGTATCCGATTTTCCATGCGTATATGTACGAAATAGAATAACCGGAGTTGGGCTTTGCCTCCGAGCACTGCACGGGGGAGGTAAGCCGCCCATATTTTTACGGCTTAAGCACTCTGTCTATAGCGTCTGTCTTTATACAATATACCAGTTTTCAAAGCGATCGAATAAGGTCTCCAGAGTAGAAAATATATACGATTTTTGCTTATTTTCTGCTGTGGGTGGGGGCAACTCAAAATGACCCACCATGGCGCTGGACTAAAGTAAACTGTACTTTTGACTACGGTGTATTATTTCTGTATGGTATTGGATTTCTATGATTATGGGTAGAACAATGCTTTTATGTACAATATATAATCCAAGGGTGGGACTTTGCCGCCTCTCACACCACGGGGGTGGTTGGGCACACAAATTTTTACGGCTTAAGTAGGCTGTCTATAGCCTCCCCATTTATGCCAAATAAGTTTCAAATCGGTATAACAAAATCTTTCGAGCAGAAAATATACCATTTTTGCTATTTTCTGCTGGGGTGGATCCATTCAAAATGATCCATTATGGTCCAGGCGTGAAGTGAGCCGAACTTTTGACAGCAATGTTTTATTTTTATACTATTCACACGTCATTGCGGCAAATTTCATCAGTTTAATCAGTAGAATAAATAATCTGGTCCCGATCTTAACGTACAATATGCATTCACTAGTATCGTCGGGTTTTAGCGCAAATACTGCAGGGGGATGGTGAATTGCCCAAATGTGTTCGGTTAAGTAGCCTTTCTCTAGTGCCAATCTTATGCCAAATAACAGTTTTTCATATCGGTTTAATAAACTCTCCAGAGCAGAAAATATACCATTTTCGGTTATTTTCTGCTGGGGTGTGGGGGCAATTCAAAATGGCTCACAAGAGCCGCACTTTTCTCTGCGTTGTTTTATTTCTATATTACTATCACGTTGTTGCACCAAATTACATCAACGTGATTCAGCGGCAGCATTCTCCTTCACGGATCGATCAAGAGGTTTTCAATGGCGCGGATTGAAATGGATACGCCAATATTCAGTGAGGAACTTGATGTGATGGTGGTAGATAGTCCACCATTCGACCTTATCATCGGCAACGTGGAGGGAATGTCAGAACAGACAGTGCGATGGCTAGTGACGTCGGATCTCAAACAGTAATACGGCACCTGCAGGACTTAGAGAAGCAATTCATAGTGCGTACAGATGCGTCCGACAATGGCCTTGGTGCATTCGTCCTGAAGGAACACGAATACGGTGTGTTTCCTGTGGTGTACGCAAGTCGGAAGTTATTACCTCGTAAAAATCTATTCTATGATCGAGCGAGAATGTCTCGTAATTGTCTTAAACGTTTCGCGAAGTATTTAGACGGGACCCATTTTATTATCGATACTGATCACGCACCAGTGGAATACTTGATGAACAGTAAAAACGACAGTGCGAGGCAAATTATGTGTTTTCACTAAAGAACATCAAGGAATCTGAAAACGTTGGCGCCGACTACTTGAGCAGACAATTTGAAATGTAAAAATTTTCTACTGATATAAAAATGCATAGTTGATAGTAGTTTACTTTGCAGGAAACGTCCTTTTAAAGTGTTGTGTTGTTGTCGCGCCGTATGTAGTATGTATAGTGTTTCGCATGTTTGAACGTGTATTTAACGTAGTTAAAACCCAAATCTGTTTATTGTAATACAAGATGTGCTTTTTAAGAACACCGAGTAACGCCCTTCGGTGCAGTCTTTCCCTTTATGTGTTGTTAATTGCGAGTAAATGTGCGAGTAAACCTGACGGAAAACGGTCGAAGTGACGCTTTTAAAAAAATCGCGATAGACCGCGACGGTCAGTTCAGGATTTAGAGGGATCTTGGTGCAGTGAACACGATGGTATTAATTTTGAGTTCGTTTGAAGTCTTTTTGATATATTTTACGCCGTTTAAAAATTTACTTATGTTTTAAATATAAGGAATATCGCAAGTGTTTTATAGGATTGAAAGAGCTGATTGAGAAGAGGAGTCCACTGGGGACGGCAGCTGCCCAATTTTTTACCATTTAGGTGGTCTGTCTATATGTCTAAATTTATGCCCAATGACAGTATTCAAATCGGTCGAATAAAATTTCCAGAGCAAAAATAGACCATTTTCGTTTATTTTCGGCTGGGATTGATTGGGGGCATCTCAAAATGGCCCACCACGGCCCCGGGATGAAGGATGGAGCACTTTGGCAACGTTTCTGTGTTAGTCACACGTTACACCAAATTTTTTCAGCCAAATCGGTCGAATAAATAATTAAATAACTCGAAGAACTGTGTTTATATCTACAATATACAGCCCATGGAATCGGGCTGTGGTCCTCCAATTACAGAGGGAGGTCAGACTACATAACCAATACTTACTTTAAACCTAGAATCCCTGGTGCATTTGCAGGACCTATTACGTTATACAAACTATTGAAAAAAAACAAACAACCTGTAACATATTCTAAAGTAAAAAAAATGGTTACAAGATTAAGATGCGTTTAGTTTACTTAAATCAGTGAAATATAGATTTAAACGACAACGTATCAAAAGTTGTTAGAAGGCGAAAGAAAGTGAAACGAGCAACATCAAAAGATATATTTCGGAAATAGAAACAAATGTCAACCATCCATAATCATTCTTGTGAATGTAGTCTTTCTCCATTGGAATGGTTTCACATACCCCCAACGAAAAACTGCTGTAGAAAAAAGGTATAATGTAGATTATCAACCACTCACTACAATAAGAGAGGGTGCTCCAATAGAATCATTTCTCTTTCATGACTTGGATGAAAGTCTCAATTCTGAGCTCTCTATACGTCTCATCTATAAAGATACTGCTGGATTAATGGGTGTTATTGAAGTGAAAAGACCCAATCATGAAAAGTATGTAACAGGTTTTGATGTAAATCAAGAGGGTGACGACATACCTCAAGCAGGAAATAATGTCCTTTCTTTCAACACAACGTAAAACGATACTGCGTCACGTATTCCAACGCATCGTAAAACAACACTACTTCTTCCCAAATTTACGCAAAATGACACAATTAAATTTTCACTACAGGCTGGAAGTGTGCGCAGGTGTTTCAGCTAGTTAGTTAAATGGTTTTTTAACGACACGGTCATATTATGTCTTCACGGGTTCATAACGGACAGTGTACAATCTACCTTGATTTTTTATCGCAAGGGCGAAATACACAAATTACAGTAGAAGATATGACAAAGGTAAAGATATCCACTTTTGTTCCTCACTCTCCAACTTGCCCCATGTTACTAGTTTCTGCGTGATTGTCACTTTACGCCATCTGGTTTCCTGTTTCGGCATTTTGGCGTATATAAGTAACATCAACTGCCTGATGGCAAGGTGGTCAGTTTGGGCACCAGTGACAAAATAGCTGAAGATATGGAACAGGCAATTTCCGCCTCCTCTAATTGAAACCATCTTGCCTGGCATGGGATCACACGTCATGCCCACGCGAATTCGCATGTCGGTCGAATTTGTACACTGCTTTCGTCAGTCTGGACCAACACGGAAGGGATGAACTGCATAACTTCGGACTGCTCTTCCTCAACAATCTGTACTTGGGTATTGGTGTGTGCACAGCTTGGCTCATCTTTGCACTTCAGAAGTCAGCCGGTTCACTTGCCCGACACTAGTGTGTCCACAGGGCTGCACGGCCTAACTAGAGAGGTTCTGAAGAGCGCCTTACGTCCATCCAGTTTTAACGTACCTTTGCTGTGGACATGGACATTACTATGTAGACCTGTGCATCGTGGTGTGAGCTTGTCTCCCTTTTCCTCCAAACTTCCTCCAATGTAAAATTTTGAGCACTGTGCTTTAAAATTTCTTTTGGCAGTTTTCACCTCCTTGTGACCCAACACGCTTTCAGGACAGCTTTTCTTGGCTCCAGTGGAGCTTATGAAATCGCTGATTTCTTTTGATTCTTTCTCATTCGTTTCTGATTGAAGCTGAAACGCTATGTGTGTTAATTTAAATAAGTGATATAAACCAATCAGATTCGGTTGCCAAAAAAAACCACACACACACACTGGAACAAAATGGAAAGGGAACAGGAAGTCCATGAGCCTGAATCGCCTGCGCCTGTATGTAGTTCATCGGAGCTTTCACAGCAGCAGCCCTTACAGCAAGGCAATGCTCTCAAACCTGATTCAACGGTTATTAAATCAGCCACCCCTGCAGTCTACAAGCATGCAATCAGTTTGCCAGCGTGCAATGGCGGAAAAGGGCGTTGAATATCAAGTCGAAGTGAAAGAAAAGCCGTATCAGCTACAGTCAACCGATGGCGACGCAAAGCCGACGAACTAGAGTGCATGATAATTAGCTGTGAAAACACAACGGAAAGCTTGGGATGTTCTGCAAGCCTGCATCAAAGTGTGTAAAGAGAAAATTGATGACCTGCATAGCCTGCAACCCAATACATGGACGAATATGGAATGGTCGCTAGATCGGCACCGTGACATCGGAAATCAAGTAGCCGCGAAGTTAAAAGATCTGGCCTGTAAAATTGGTTCCCGTAGTTCAAGGCGTTCTTCAGCACTCTCAAAAAAGTCTTCAGCTGCTCGTGCTGCTGAAATTTCCGCACAACTTAGATATCGCAAATTCTAGCACGAATTAGAACAAAGGATGAAAATCAATCAAGAACTGGATGAGAGACATTTGAAGCTGAAACAACGGCAAGAACAATTAACACTTGAAAGGGACCTTGTCGTTGCCAATGCCAAGCTACGGACTTACTGAAAAAGGAGCAATCCAACACATAGTAACATTGAAGAAGCTATTCATTTGCTACCTTAGACACTATGGTTGCGGAGCGATTCATTGAACAGCATGGATCTGAACAAGATTTGGTGACGCAGGACACTCAAAACGTAGCTCTTCCTGAGACAAAAACCTTCATGCGGCCTGGTGGTAACCCTGTGACCAACGTTCCAGGCACACAGTCACGGGGTCCGGAACCGGCAATGTCACGCAACGCTAAAACTTCGTGGCCGCCAGAGAGTTCCGATGAAGATAACAGAAGACAGATGCATCTATGCCTTTCATCTCTGCTGCGACACTCACAGGGAGAACGCCATATCAGGTTGCAAGCGATAATCGAACATACGAACCTGGGCATGGACAGAACAGCAATATAAGTGAGCTTGTCAGAGCGATTGCCACAGCGACCATGCCTTCAGCAGAACCTGGCGTATATACTGGTAATCCCTTGGAGTACAACATGTGGAAGCGATCATTCAAACTTCTCAATGAACAGAAGAATATCGCTCCAGCAGGGAAACTGCCTTATCTTCAAGATTATGTGGCTGGTGAAGCCAAGGAGTGTATCCACGGTTTTCTCCTGGAGCAGACATGGCGTATACGGGACCAAGGGATCGGTTGGATGCGAAATTCGGCGATTCGCTTAACATTGCGGCAGCTTTCAGAAAGAAGATTCTCGAATGGCCAAAGATTTCAAACAAGGATGGCTCCGCGTTGCGAAGGCTTTCTGACTTTCTGAAGCAGTGCCAGTCGGCAGAGAAGCTATCTGAATCTGCGTATTCTAGACGCTGCCCGAGAGAACCAGATTATACTCAGGAAACTTCCTGACGCTCCGGTCTTTCGATGGTCAAGAATAGTGCAAGACCAGAAGGAGCTCAAGGCATCTATCTGTCGTTTGAGCAATTTTCCGACTTCATCGAGAAAGAGGCCAAGATAGCTTGCGATCCAGTTACGTCTTTTCAAGCTCTCAAGGACACCCAAGACGAGAGTCAAGGTGTCGGGAAAGGACCAGCACAATCGTTCTTGTCAGGAATAAAGAAAGTTCAAGATGCATAAACGGAGGCTGTAGCAGAGACCGACAAGGCTTCAAGCGATATCAGCTCCGGCAAGAGTAGGGAAGATCCAAAGGAAGCTCGCAAGCGGCGTCCTTGCTTTAAGTGCAAGAAAGATCACCATGTTGATAACTGTCCAGAATCCTTGCTTTGAATATTGAGAACCGTCGCAAATGCGCGCTTTCTAACAAGTTACGCTTCGCGTGCCTTAACTCGAATCACCTTGCAAGGGACTGCAGATACAAGAAGAGATGTAAAGAATGCGGTAAACCACATCCAACGTCAATGCATGACAACGATTGGACAAAATTAACATGCAATCCCAAAAGGGAAAACGTAGAAGCTGTGACGCGTCACTCCGCAAGCGAGTTGAGCAGCAATAAGGCGACGATGATCATACCAGTCTTATTATCACACGAAAGTGCGAAGGGCAAGGAACGTTGACGGCCCTGAGACACAGCTTGTGCTGTCAACGTTGTCTTCGGAAAATCAAGTGCCACCATGCAGCAAAATGAGCCGTTTATGCGTTAGAAGGTTCAACAGCTCGATGTTGATTCCGATACATAGTGCCTTTACAAAGGATGTGAGGCCAGCAAACCGGAATTCCAACCCCGCAGCTGGTGACTTAATGCCTGAATCAAACTGCGAAATTGGGCTGCTTCTGGGTTATGACAGGCCCCGTGCTCTGACGCCCAGAGAGGTTATTCCAGCTCCGGGCGATCAGGCATACTGACGCACTGACCTAGGATGGGGGGTCGTTGGCATCCTCGATCATTCTACTGGGAACGAGAATACCACCCACAGAACTGTAACTAAGGAAGTGCATGCTCCGATCAGTACGGACCAGCATTCTGTGGCATTCTCAATAAAGGTGGCGAAAGTAAAGGAATTTATTAACCCAATCGACGTGAGCAATTTGACGGACACTGAATTTATTGACAAGTGACCTTGGAGACAGCAAACGCTCGTTGGAAGACCAGAGGTTTCTGAACATTCCAAACGACCGCATAACAAGGACTCCAAACGGACACTTGGAGATGCCTCTGCCATTCCGCGACAAAGACCCAGTATTTCCAAACAACCGAGCTTTGGCTGAGAAGCGACTCAAAAGCTTGAAAAGGAAATTACTCAAGGACAACATATACCGCGCCGACCATGTCAAATTCATGAACGACGTAATTAACAAGGACTTGAAACCTCCCCACCGGAGAAAATGTGGCATTTGCCCCACCACGGTGTATACCACCCTAAAAAGAAGGTACGGGTATTTTTCGATGCGAGTGTGCAGTATGGTGGGGTGAGCCTCAACGACATGCTTTTACAAGGCCCTTATCAAATAAATGGACTGCTTGGAATTCTTTGCCGTTTTCGGAGGGGGGATGATCGCACTTACGTGTGAATTGGAACAAATGTTTTATCAGTTCAAAGTGTGTCGGCTTGAAGATGGCAACAGATTTTGGAGAAGAGCTTGGAAGCGCAGCCGCAGATTTTATCAGAGACAATGTCTACGTGGACGATGGCCTGGTGTCGGTAGAGACGGCCGATAAAGCAATCGAGTTGGCATGAAACAATCAAGGTCTTTATGCGAAAAGTGGAATTCGTTTGCACAAGTTCGTTTCCAACTCCGAGGTGGTCATAGAAGCATTCCAGAGGTTGATCGGGACTGCAACGCCTGAACCTCCTAAAAGGCTACGATGTTATCGAGTGGTGAATTGCCAGTGATGTGTTTCAGTTCAGGATCGTATTCCAGAATCACCCACCTACACGAAGGGGAATTTCTGTCGTCTGTTCAGTTTACGATCCGATCGGTTTCTTAGCTCCCGTCATTCTTCAAGGATGAGTTATTCTACAAGCCAACTGTAAACAAGGTCTTAACTGGGACTCATCACTTTTGCAAGAAATTGTAGACGGATGGGAAGCTTGGAAAAACGAACTTCTTCAAATTGAAACACTGAAAATACGACGTTGCTACAAACCAGATAACTTCAGCGAAGTGAAGGTTGTAGAACTGCATGAGCATTTACGATGGATACGGGCAATGCACCTATATTCGAATGGTCGACTCCAACAGCACAGTGCATTGTTCTCTTGTCTTAGTCAAGGCAAGAGTTACGCCTGTAAAACAACAGACTATTCAAAGACTTGAACTGTGTGCCACGGTTTTATCTGTCAAAGCAAGCAACTTCCTAAACAAAGAACTGGGAATCAAAATCGACAAAGAATTTTTCTGGACAGACAGCACCGTTGTCCTGGGTTATGTCAGCAGCAACGCCAAGAGGTTTCTTTTGTTTGTTGCTAAACGCATTCAACATATCAGAGACACCACCGAACCAAAACAATTGTGTATCTCGAGGAATGAAAGCCAGTGCACTGATTAAGACCAGCAGATGGCTAAACGGACCGGAGTTTCTTTGGAAACATGAAGTCACCGCTTCTATCGTAAATGCTCATGTTTCACCAACAGATCCCAACCTCAAACGGATACACAAGTTAGCTGCTGTGACGGATACACAGAATACGGCAATGTAAGAACGCTGGGCAAGATTCTCATCGTGGCAGACTCTACGGAAAGCCGTGGCGTATTGCCTGTTGTACAAGAAGCTCTTGCACTATCGAACTGCTACCAGCATAGCGCACAAGCCAAATCCTGGTATTGATGTACAACTGCTCCGTGACGCTGAGAGGCAAATAATCAAGTCAGTACAGAAAAACGCTTTCGAAACAAAAGCAAGGTTTTCAGGAAAGGAAGTTTACTGAATAAACTGGATCCTTTTGTTGACGACTTCGGTGTACTGAGAGTCGGTGGAAGACTAAATAAATCGTAACTCACTCAAGAAATGAAGCACCCAGTTATTCTTCCCAGGAACAGTCATATAACCACACTGGTAGCGAGATACATCAACAGTTAAGGACATCAAGGAAGACGATCAACAATGAATGCAATTCGTGAATGTGGTTACTGGATCATCGGATGCAAAGTTGTCGTCTCAAGGATAATACATAGACGTCTCATATGCCGAAAATATCGCAGCCGCTTACAGTATCAACAGATGGCACCACTGACAATGCAAGATGAGCCCCCATTTACATACAGCGGCGTGGATTACTTCGGACCGTTCCAATTAAATTGAGACGAAGCGAGGTTCCACGGTACGGCGCCCTGTTTGCTTGCATGGCGTCAAGGGCAATTCACCTTGAAGTAGCGGAATCGCTGAACACAGACGCTTTCATTAACGCCCTTCGTCGTTTCATAGCGATTCGGGGAAAAACGGCATCTTCGCAGTGACAGGGGAACCAATTTCGTACGTGCAAAAAAAAAACACCCTTTAGAAGGAGATACCCAACATGGATCATAGCAAAGTGCGAGACTTTCTACTGAACGCGAATTGTGACTATTTTGACTTCCAAGATGAATCCCCCACGTGCATCGCACATGGGTTGGGTTTGGGAGCGCCAAATCAGCACAGTAAGAAGTGCTCTTCAACCGATGTTGGACAACTGGATGACGACTGCCCCAGGACGGTTTTCTACGAAGTTATGGCAATCGTGAACTGTCGCCCACTCACATTAGATCACTTACATGATCCATTCTCCGACATTTTATAACCGAACCAACTTCTAACAATGAAGACCAAAGTCGTGTTCCCTCCATCTGGAACTTTTACCGTCAAAGAAGAACTATACGCGACAAGAAGGTGGAGGAGGGTGCAGTATGTAGTTAACATTTTCTGGACAAAGTGGAAAGCAAAATACCTGTCCGAGTTACAGAAAGGTCAGAATGGACGCACCCACAACGCAACATGTCAACAGGCGACATTGTTTTACTCAAGGAAGATGAACTGCCACGCAATACATGGCCAATTGCGATCATTGAGGACACATATTCCTCCGTTGATGGAAAGGTGCGAAAGGTTAAAGTACGAGTGGCAGACCAACACATGAATTATCATGGAGTAAGAACAGAGCCACAATCCGTGTTAGAAGGACCGGTGCACAAATCTATATTGCTGGACGAATCCGCAACGGAAAACCCGAGGGATTCCTCCACCGAACAGCCCATGAAAATGTGTGTTATGAATTCTTCCTTGGACTC
Organism: Protula sp. h YS-2021; assembly: GCA_949752745.1. Lineage (NCBI taxonomy): Eukaryota > Metazoa > Annelida > Polychaeta > Sabellida > Serpulidae > Protula > Protula sp. h YS-2021. The sequence goes on along the minus strand of OX457025.1, from coordinate 50,791,522 downwards.
GGTTGAGCGAACTGTATTTATTGCCTTGCGCCAGTCGCAAAACGCCGTTTTTATTCCCGAACCGATCCGTCATTCCGCATCGATACGACTAATTGTGCAGTGTACACAGGGTTTATGTTACGAAGTGAAATACCTGTATCTGTGCATTTTCGACTGAACTGTGACACATATTATTAGTTACATCGTATAACCATACATTATACGCACAGGATTTGTTACTGAATGCGATCCTGCTCTAACTGTAAGGCTAATATGTCGGTAAACGTCTTTGAAACTGAACTATTAATTAGTTAAAGTTAAGTTAAAAAATTTAAGGCAATCCTTTAAATTTTTGGGGAGCCATGTGACGGACGTCGCAAACGCGGGATTATTTGCGGTGACATAGTTTTACGTATTTCTGAATGTTTATCACGCCTCTTACTAAAACAGTTCAGTATACAGATGGACGTTGAAGTGTCGACATGTGTGTGAAATGTGATCTAAAAATGTCGGATATATATTTAAGTTTTAAGGATAAATAAGGGCCAAAAAACACGTTATTTTATTAGATCCTTAATCGCAAGCCCGTCGAAAGAATTTAAGGCTTCTTTTGCCTTTAAATAAAGGTAAATGTCGGTGTTTTAACATCGCGGTTTTGCAAAGTTTTTAGTGGCTTTAACGAAAGCGTAAAGGGTATAGACGGTTTATAAAGCGTGATCTAAACGTGTTCGTAGTTTTCAAAATTGTATGGATTTTTTATAATATGTTGTAGTTTTCCACGTTGAGTCGAGTTGAGTTTAGTTGAGTTGCGCTGAGAGAATTAACGAATAAACGTGTGCTCATCAGTGGGGCTTTTTCTCTCTGCGAATATCCGACCAACGGGCCTTAGGCCATTATAGGCCGGTTTTACCGCACGTCTTTTTACCCGAATCGGAAGAGAGTCACGACAAAAGGGTCTTACTTTACATCTTTTTATCCGGGTCTTGAAGGTGGTCTGCATTTTTTTTCCTAACCATCATCCCCCATCCCCACCCCCAGCTGTTTAATACAGGTACGACTGTAAACGCAACTCTAACCCTTTTACCCAAGGTAACGGTAACGGTCTGTACCCTGAGTGTAGTTATAGCCATGATATACTACCTTGTATGCGGCGAAAAGAAATCAATAGCTAGACCTACTGAGTCCTATGAATACGACAATAACATGCCATGACCTTCTGGATAACGACTTCATCATACGCCACAACTGACACTGAATCCTGACTGAATGGATGTTACGTAATAGCCATGGATGAGAAACTCACAAAAAGCTCAATTTCAGGCAATAACAAATAGAAATGGACCGACAGTAATGCGGCCATTGTTTTGAAGCATCCTAAACAATGCAGGAACACTCAGGAGTCTTCAGGAAAACGCTGAAATTCCCAGCGTAAACAACTACGCTTAGTTAACTAAGAAGCCAAAAATTGGGAGGCGGGGGTGGGGGGGGGGGGGGGGGAAGGGGGAGGGTGTTGACGTTATGCACCTTTCTTTATTTTCTATGAATTTAATAATGTTTAACCAAAAACGTTTTTTACGTAATGATGCTTTTCTTAATTTCACCACAAAAGTTGTTACAGTTGTCTGACTGAACCAAGGAATACCCATATAAAATATGAAGTTTATAGGACTTTCCCTCACCGAAATATTTTGCACACAAGATATATTCATATTTTGCGTGATGACGTCATACACCGCATCTGTTCGCTGTACTCGCGAAAAAAAATTTCAAGCATCTTTCGGACCTACCAAATAGCCATTCCACCAAGTTTCTCCGATGTTCAGCGGCTGAGAAATTTCGCACACCAGATTTTTATGTAATGACGTCATACGCCTGCCCTAATCACATGCGTCAAAAGTTGACACAATCGTCCGACCTAACCAAGGAACAAGTAGGTCAGTGAAACTGACTATGTCCCCCGCCGTACAATCCCAGTATTAGATTTTGTTAGGTTGGACTACAACCCTTCGTATCATATTCGTGAATTTTAAAATTCAAGCTGGGCCAATGTCCTTGGGCCAACATGGCTCATTTACAATACCAATTCTTGTTACCACCCATACTACCTATGTGTATAACATTTTGCCAATTGTTTCCAAAAATGTAGGCTTGAGTGTGTTAGCAAACTCATTCCAGTATGTAAGGGTTGTGAAAATTTCTGAAGTTCAGCTGGGCCAATGTCCTAGGGCCGACAGGGCTCATTTACAATACCGACCTTTGTTGGTTCCAATACTTCCTATATCTAAAAGATTTCAACAATCGATCTGGAATTGTAGGCTTTAGTGTGTTAACAAACTCATTCCAGCATGTAAGGTTGTGAAAATTTCTGAAGTTCAGCTGGGCCAATGTCCTTGGGCCGACAGGGCTCATTTACAATACCGACCTTTGTTGGTTCTAGTACTTCCTATATCTAAAAGATTTCAACAATCGAACCAGAAATGAAGGCTTGAGTGTGTTAAGAAACTCATTCGACTGAGTAAGGATTGGGAAAATTTGTGAAGTTCAGCTGGGCCAATGTCCTTGGGCCGACATGGCTCGTTTACAATACCGATCCTTACTCGTTCCAGTACTATCCATATATACAATATCTTAACAATCGGTGGAAAAATGTAGGCTTGAGTGTGTTAAGAAACTCATTCGATTGAGTAAGGATTGGAAAAATTTGTGAAGTTCAGCTGGGCCAATGTTCTTGGGCCGACATGGCTCATTTACAATACCGATCCTTGTTCGTTCCAGTACTACCCATATATACAATATCTTAACAATCGGTGGAAAATTGTAGGCTTGAGTGTGTTAACAAAAAAGTGTCGACAGACGGACGGACAGACAAACCCGAAAACTATAGTCCCCCGGCGGGGGACTAATGAATCGATTCAGTTTGAAGTCGATCCGACGTTCCGAACGCACAAACACTATGTGTCCCCTTGGTCGGGGAGACATAATTACATATGTAATCTTCATAGGGCGGTGAGTAGTTAATGGGGTGAAGATTTCATATCATACCGGCACTTTTCTGCCTTCCCGGCCACTTTCTTTACACCGGGCAGCTCGATCTCTTTCACTCGGGAACTGATGAGGCAGATTGAGTTGTTTTTATTATTTTTTTTAAATTTAACAAAGATAAGATCAAAAGCTCTAGACGACACCCAAATGTGATGGGACTAAACCCACCCCCCCCCCCCCCCCCCGGGGCAGGTAAAACACCAACACGTTATAATAAGAGGTTTGGTAAAATTTCAGGCATTTTATTGTCAGTTATACGTATTATCGCACATGAAACAAGGACAAGAAGGCAATATGGCAGCTACACGAAGCGAATATCCTGGATGGTAGGAACACCGCTCCACAATGCTCCCAACGAAGACTCGCACAAAAACGAATCTCTTTGTTTCTCGGCAATCGAGGCATTCAGATTGAGATGAATAAAAATTTAATTCTAAGCTCAAGGGTATTTTTCAAACAATAATTTAGATACAACTTTATGACGTCACTATGCTTTGTGACGCCATGTAAACTGTGACGTCCGCTGTTGTGTAACCTTTTCGTCGGTGTGGTCTGTTGTACATTGTAACTGTGTGTTTCGCCAACCACTGGGGATTCCACGAAAAAAGTACTCTTATTGAGAGAGCGGAACTACTTTTTATATCCCGTCGCTTGGGTTTATAAACTATAGAAATGATCCACCCTCCCTCACCCCACTACTCCCTCTCCCACCCTCAGAGGTCAACTGCTTTATACAACAACGCTGTGGCATCACAAAGAGAACTATTCGAATCACAAGCGTTTTACAGGCACATGCTCAAAATGTTCCGTAAACAGTGTGTGCAGAACGTGCGAAAAGAAAGAGGGCGTGTGGTCGAGGAACCGCCAGATGTCGCTATTGAAATTAAACTCCAACACCACAGGCTGCACCTTTTTCTCTCCTGAAACAATACAAAGTAGATGGTATGTCTGTAGGCTGCACACTTATTATTATTATTATTTTTATTATTATTATTTGTCACGAGTGCTCGGTTTTGAGAAAATAAAAATAATAGCATACTTGATCCAAGTAAACAGCAACGAGAACAAAGTAAAATGGAGAATACTACGTCAGTAGCATTATTTCCCGCCGCCCAATAGCATCTATACTTCCGACGCAAGCATCAAAATGACCCGTACTTTTGGTGTCTCACTGACCTGTATGTTTATGGCTGCATTGACCTCAGCTCTGATTCGTGCACTGACCTGCACGCTCATTTGTCCATTTACCTGACCACTGATTGGTACTCTGAGCTGTGCGATGATTGGTACACTAATCTGCACGCTTATTGGCCCACTGTCCTTTACACTAATTGGTCCACTGACATGCGCGCTCTTTGGCATACTGACCTTCATTTTGACTGGTCCACTGACCCGCACGCTGATTATTCAACTCGTTTTCGCGCTGATTAATCCATTGATCTTCACACTGACTGGTCAAATGTACCTGCACTTTGACTGGTCCATTTGAGCATGATGTCAACACCGTAGCACGCCCTGCTCTGCGGGTTATGCACAAGGCCAAGCGGCGCGGGGTTCGCGGTGGCAGTCAATAGACAGTCTTTGATGCACGCGTGTATGTCCTCCTGAAAAAACCCGGAAGGGCGCCACCTCTCAATGACATTCACACATCTCTCACTGACACTGATTCATGCAATAATCTCTCACTGACACTCACACGTTTTGTATCACTGACACTCGCACAAATGGAACGTGCACTTGTCACGGAAGAAAATCTGAAAACATGGCAGAGCAATCCTGACATGTTTACACCGACTATTTTGTAAACGCCGGAAGAAGAATGTACAGACAGGAAGTGAATGAAATTACGCCGCAAATCAACACACTTACGAATGAATAAGTATTTACGTAGGAAATGCATTTAATTTAAGTTTACCTCTACAGTCTGCCACGAAATTCCCGGGTTCTGTTTTTCAAAATTCGACGAAAATTCCTCATAAGGCATCTGCCAAAAGCACAAAAAAAAGAAATGTTATTGACACAAAGTAACAACACTATCCTGCCAACCCAGGGGTCAGCAGTGGCAAAGCAGTGCCCAACCTCCCCCCTCCCCCAGCCCCACCCATCCCCCCATTTACTATTTTGTTCTATTCGTTTGCAACCCACAACTTTGTTTAACTTTTTATATTTTTTATTTCAGTGCGTTATCATTATTTTTGTTTAATGTCAGTACATTTTAAAAATTTCAATATATTTTATTTAAGCCCAAACGGTTTTTCTACATGTCAGATACTTAATTATTAGTGAGGGCGGTCACTTACCACAGTGATCGCATCCTTGGGAACCCGATACGTCACAGTGCTGTTGTGCTTGGTGACGTCATCCAGCTCGTCTAATGAAAACGCTCTGTAACAACACACATGACAGCCTTACTGGTGCCGCACAGCAATAACACACTCACTGCGCATACTTAGCACCCCAGCACCAGAACAGAAATGACCTGCCGGCGAAAGTGGTGGATTTAACAAATTTCCACTCAGAAACCTGACTTGCTTCTGGGAAACTGCTCATCATAAAGGTCATTATGCAAAACCTACTATGCAACCCTCCCAACCCCACCCACCACACAACCACCTGTACGAACAGTTTGTGACGTCACCAATTCACTATACCACAGATCAAAGCAAAACCTTAGACTCCCTCACCCCCCCCCCCACCCCCTCCTACTGCAGTCAACTATCTGTATGCATATTTACTTGACGAATAGCTCCAAAAGTGGGAGAGAAACATGCTCAAAATTGTGAATGCTGTCTGAAAACTGCAACAACCAAGTCAAGTTGCAATGCTACTTACTTGAGCGCAAACCTAGGAGCAATAAACTTGTAAACATAAGCCTCCAAAGGCTGCACCGACTTGAGCATAACCATCACACGAAGGTCAAACTTGACCTTGCCCACTTTGTCTAGGTCATAGAGAACGGGTTCGTCGATGTACTTGCAGATGATCTGTGACAAAAGTAGAAAGAGCTTACAGGGACGCTGCTCTCAGGTGTCGTGTCCCTAGTAAGTATCTAATTAATGGAACCGAATCATGACAAACGGTGTACTGGGGCTGGAACACTGAAAACGTTTCATATCAGAGTCTATAATAGTAGGCTGATTTTTACTTGATGGATTATAACGGCGGAGGGGGAAGGGGGAGGGACGGGGTTGTCTGAATGGATTATCGCGGTGTGGGGGTAGTCTGAAAACAGATATGGGGACAGCGACGAATTAAAGCCAAAAGACTGCAAATTTTTCAGGAGTGGCGGGGCGAGGTGTCTTTCCCACTGTACATCCCCGCCTAAGCCATGTGTGCGAGTAACCCAACCCCGGGTATTTCACTTGTACCACAGTATTCGTCTCTAAAATGGTGCTTCAAATTGTTTTGGCACAGCATAATTAAAACTGGACACCTGTGTACTGAGTGGGTCATTGCACCTCTGTGTATTAAGCGAGCCAATGACCCAGATAAACAAACTATGTGCCGTGCAAGGTCACTCAGAAGCGGAACAGCCGCATCATCAAAGATAATAATTATAAACGGGCCCATATATCGAGTAAAACTGGCGTGTGTTCTTCCATCCCGAGACTTAAGTTACGACGGGCACGTCACCATATTCAGAAAAAATGTACAAAATCAGATAAAATTCTCGTAAAACTGTCAAAAAGGAATTCATAAAGAATCATTAAAATCCTGTGAATCGTAGTTTAAGTCTGTAGTTTGAAAAGGGTATAATTGCAGTTCCGAAACGCTTACAGCTCATCTCATGTGATCCATTGATAAAAGCTATTGCACATAAAAAATGCTCTAGTTAAAAGGGTTACAAATGCAATTTCATGGATACGTTCCACAATTGCAATAATCAATTCGCGCCCCAGTTTATTGCAATTAATTCTGCTGCCCAACGGAGTAGCGCACAATATTCAGTTTTGGAAGATTGGACTATGAACTTGCAGGTTTGACTGTGAATGAGACACAGACTCGAGATATCGATTTAAAGATTAAACATAGAGTTGGGAGAGAAATAAAACATCTCGCTGTAAATAAAACATGTCGCTATACTTTTTCTTTTCATTTTGTTGTAACGTTGAAAATTGGAAATGTTCTGGTTGGAGGGGCGGGGCATTGGCACGGGGGTATGATCCCAGGGGGGCTGGGTATGGTCTGGGGTGTATCATCCGGGGGGTATTGTGCCGGGGGGTATGGTCCGGAAACCGTTAATTAAAGTTGCGTTGATGCGCGGTTCGAATTTCGGACCATTGCGCATGTTTATTTAACTTGTGTTGATGTGCGGTTCGCGTTTCGGACCAGCGCGCATCTTGACTTAACTTGCGTTGATGCGCAGTGCTTATTTTGGACTACTGTGCATGCTTACTTAACTTGCGTTGATGCCGGTTCACATTTCGAACCACTCCACATGTTTATTTAACTTGCGTCGATGCGCGGTTCTAATTCTGGACCAGTGCGCATATTTATTGAAGTTGCGTTGATGCGCGGTTCGCATTTCGAACCAGTGCGCATATTCAACTTGCGTTCATGCACGGTGCTTATTTTCGTCCAGTGATCATCCCTATTTAGCTTGCGTAGATGTGCGGTTCGCATTTCGGACCAGTGCGCATGTTTATTTAACTTGTGTTGATGCGCGGTTCGCATTTCGGACAAGTGTGCATCTTTATTTAACTTGCGTTGATGCGCGGTTCGCATTTCGAACCCGGCACATGTTTATTTAACCTGTGTCGATGTGCGGTTCTTATTCTGGACCACTGCGCATGTTTATTTAACTTGCGTTGATGCGCGGTTCTTATTTTGAATAGTGCGTATGCTTATTTAAGTTGCGTTAGTGTGCAGTTCGCATTTCGAACCAGTTTGCATGTTTATTTAACTTGCGTTGATGTGCAGTTCGCATTTCGGACCACTGCGCACGCTTATTAACTTGCGTTGAGGCGCGGTTTACATTTCGGACCAGTACGCATGATTTTTTAAAGTCGCATCGATGCCCGGTTCTTATTTCGGGCCAGTGCGTATGCGTACTTAACTTGCGTTTATGCGCGGGTCATATTTCGGAACACTGCGCATATCTATTCAACTTGCGTCTTTGCGGACCAGTGCGCATGTTTAACTTGCGTTGATGCGCGGCGCATATTTTGGACCAGTGCGCATGTTTATTTAACTTCCGTCGATGCGCGGTTATCATTTCGAATCAGTAACCATATTGATTCAACTTGCACCGATGCGCGGTTCTTATTTCGGACCAGCGCGCAAGTTTGCAACTTGCGTTGAAAAACGGTTCGCATTTCGGACCACTGCTAAAGTTCATGTTACTTGCATCGATGCGCGGTTGTTATTTCGGACTACTGCGCAAGTTCATTTAACTTCGGTTAATGCGCTGTAGGAGGAGATTCATTTTATTTATTTATTTTTTTTAAATCCGAAAAAAACAATCTAAAAATTTTCCAAGTCACTCAAAAAAGCACAGGCCGAATGCATGACCCCCACAGATGGCTCAAACCAAAAACAAACGGCATCTCAAACCAAAAAATTCCCCAAAAAAACAAAAATTGTCCGATCGACTAAAAAAGCATAAGCCGCACGCATGATCCCCCAGGAATGCCTCATACCAAAAATACATGAAATCGGATAAAAATATTAAGGGGAAATGCATTTTGAAGTTTTGTCTTAAAAAATATGCTCGACTCATTAGGGATGCCTCATAACAAAAGTAAATGACATTGAGTCAAAACTGTGGGGGGGGGGGGGGAGGGGGGAGTGAAATGCAAATTGGAGATTTTTCTTCAAGAATTGTCCAAAAATACAATTGTCCTATCGACCAAAAAACAAAAACTGTATGCACAAGCCCTTAGGGATGCCTCATTACGAAAATAAATGACATCTAAAAAAAAACTTTCAGGGGGAAATGCAGGTTGAATTTTTTTCTTCAAAAATTCCCAAAATAAATACGAAAAATGTCCGATCGACTAAAAAGCCAAAAACGTATGCAAAAGCCCTTAGAAATGCCTCATACCAAAAAAAAAAAAAAAAATGGCATCTCATAAAACTGTAGGTAGAAGTGCAGTTTGAAATTTTTTCTTCAAAAATTCCCAATAAATACAAAATTGTCCGATCGAGTAAACAAGAATGATCAGGGACATTGTGACCAGCCGAGATCTAATGAATCTATTGATAAGCTTGTCTGGTTGCCAAATGTGGTAGTCACACTGCACAAGTTTGTCCAAGGACAAAGCCCCAGCTTGCGAACAGCGATAAGATCAAATCGAGCATGCTTGAACAGGGGAATTTCTCTGAAAAACTGGGCTTCAAAAGACGAGATGGCAATGAGCTAGCTTAATAACTAGACCGGCCAGTGGTTTTGTTAAAACAAAACCGGATATATCTCCCCCCCCCCCCCAGTCAGTCTCGTGGAAAAAAAATCGTTGCTTAATTGTATTGTATTGTATTGTTCTTTAGATCCCTTTCAACTGCTGTGGTCATATCGGGATCCCCCTGCCACATTATACTGAAATGGGGCATTCCAGCCCTCCTTCTAACCCTTACATGTGGAGTGCCTCACAGGGTAGCAAGGAGGAGTCCCAATTTTAAAGTCTTAGGTATGACCCGACCGGGGTTTGAACCCACGATCTTCCAGTCTCGAGGCGGACACTCTAACCACTAGGCCACCGAGGCTGGTCCTCGTTGCTTAAAAGTATAACATTGGCGAGCCAAAAAAATTTAAAAAAAAAATCGCCAAATATATATATTTTTACAGAAAATGAAGAAAACCTTCGCATATTTTTACAGAAAATGAAGAAAACCTTCGCAGTGAACATTTGCACTATATGTGGGTTCTTCTTGCCACGTTTCAGCCTACTCGAACAAACTGTTTCAGAGATATCGCAAACAATTTGGCCAAAAAGCTTAAAAATAAAAAAAATCAAAAAAAAAATCGCCAATTATACATTTTCAACGGAAATGAAGAAAAACTTCGCAGTAAACATTTGCAATGTATGTGAATTCTTCTTGCCACGTTTCAGTCCAATCCAACAAACTGTTTCAGATATATTGCAACAATATGGCCCAAAAAAGTTAAAAATAAAAAATTTAAAAATTCGCCAAAAAGATATTTTTAACGGAAATGAAGAAAAACTTTACAGTATACATTTGTGCTAAATTTGTGTTCTTCTTGCGGCATCTCAGCCTTATCTGATCCTTTTGGAGGTGTAGCCTGCCAAACTGATAAAAATGCACAAAATCCCCCACCTTCTATGTTAAAAAATTGCCAAAAATAGAACTTTTGACGGAACGAAAAAAAAAAAAATAATAATAACACGGGCACCATCTAGACATGTACCCCAATATGTATGTATGTTTTGAGAAAAATCGACTCACTGCGGACAGACGGACGGACAGGCGGGTCGGCTCAACAGACCGACGGACGGGCCAACGAGAGGTATCTTATGTGGTGGCTGCATTATGTGGTAGCATTTGATATGCCTGAAATGCACTTAAGTGGTAGGTCACGGACAAGATTATTTGAGAATAAATAATACTTATGTGGTGGTTTATATTTGCCCGTGCCCTTGTGTGATTCCCAGCAGGCGTCATGTCAATGTCAATAATGTTTATGCTTTGTGTGTGTCATTTGTAAATAAACGGAATTATATATGTGGTACTTTACTGTATAAAGATATTTTACAACTTATCTTTCACAACTGCGCGTATTTATTTAAATTGCGTTGATGCGTGGTGCTTATTTTAGACCAGTGCGCATGTTTATTTAACTTGCGTTAATGCGTGTTTCTCCTTTGGAAAAACTGCGCATATTTTTTTAACTTGCGTTGATGCGCATTTCGGATCACGGCGCATGTCAACTTAACTTGCGTCGATGTGGGGTTCACATTTCGGACCAGCGCGCATGTTTGGTTAACGTGCACTGATGCGCGGTTTGTATTTCGGACCACTGCGCATATCTATTTAACTTGCGTCAAAGCGTGGTTTGCATTTCAAACCAGTGCGCATGTTCATTTAACTTGCGTCGATGCCCGGTTCGCATTTCGGACCACTGAGCATGTTTATGCAACTTACGTTGATGCGCGGTTCACAATTCGGACCAGTGCGCATGATTACATAACTTGCGTCGATGCGTGTTTTTTTCCGACCAGTGCATATATTTAACGCGCGTTAAAGCGTGGTGCTTATTTCGGAAACTGCGCATGTCTATTCAACTTGCGTCGATGCATGGTTCTTTTGTCGGACCAGTGCGCATGTTTATTTATCTGGCGTCGATGCGCGGTTCGCATTTCGGACTAGTGCGCAGGTTTGTTTAGCCTGCGTTAATGCGAGATTCACATTTTGGACCAGTGCGCTTGTTTCTTTTATTTGCGTTGATGCACGGTTCTTATTTTAGACAAATGCGCATGTTTATTTAACTTGCGTTGATGCGCGGTTCACATTTCGGACCAGTGCGCATGATCACTTAACTTGCATCGATGCGTGGTTCTTTTTTCGGACCAGTCCACATATTTATTTAACTTGCGTCGATGCGCGGTTCGCATTTCGAACCAGTGCGCATGTTTATTTACCTTGCGTCCATGTCCGGTTGCGCATTTCGAACCAGTGCGTATGTTTATTCAACTTCCCTTGACTAGCGGTTCGCATATCGAACTAGTGCGCATGTTCATTTAGCTTGCGTTGATGCGCATTTCTTATTTTAGACCAGTGCACATGTTTATTTAACTTGCGTTGATGCCCGGTTCGCATTTCGGACCAGTGCGCATGTTTATTTCACTTGCGTTAATGCGCGGTTCGCATTTGGAATCAGTGCGCATGTTTGTTTAACTTGAGTTGATGCGCGGTTCACATTTCGGACCAGTGCGCATGATCACTTAACTTGCATCGATGCGTGGTTCTTTTTTCGGACCAGTCCACATATTTATTTAACTTGCGTCGATGCGCGGTTCGCATTTCGAACCAGTGCGCATGTTTATTTACCTTGCGTCCATGTCCGGTTGCGCATTTCGAACCAGTGCGTATGTTTATTCAACTTCCCTTGATTAGCGGTTCGCATATCGGACTAGTGCGCATGTTCATTTAGCTTGCGTTGATGCGCATTTCTTATTTTAGACCAGTGCACATGTTTATTTAACTTGCGTTGATGCCCGGTTCGCATTTCGGACCAGTGCGCATGTTTATTTCACTTGCGTTAATGCGCGGTTCGCATTTGGAACCAGTGCGCATGTTTGTTTAACTTGAGTTGATGCGCGGTTCACATTTCGGATCACGGCGCATGTTAACTAAAATTGCGTCGATGCGCGGTTCATATTTCGGACCAGTGTGCATGTTTAAATAATAGCCACACATTAACACAAGTTAAATAAACGGATAAAACTGTAGGATAAGATTCATTTTGAGGTATTTTCTTCAAAAATTTCCCCTAAAATCAAAATTCAAGATCGAGGTAAAAAGCACAAGCCGTATGCCCGACCCATCTAGGGCTGCCTCATACTAGATACCAAAAATAAATGAAATCGGATAAAAACTGGAGGAGGAAACGCACTTTGAAGTTTATTCTTCAAAAATTCCCCCAAAATACAAACATTGTCCGCAGTGGGTGTATTCTTAAGATTCTCCCCACCCCACAGCGGGATTTAAACAAATGCTGCTCTCCTTATTTGCTTTAGAAATTAGCTTTATAGTTGCATTATTTACCAACAGATGGTGCTACAGGACAGTTGATCAACGGACTTTGACGGACTCCCTTATGTGGTATGTTTTGTGCTCAATGGGCGCTTATGTGGCTACCTCATAAGAACCACCACATAAGGAGCAAAAACCACATAAGTGACGGATGTACCGAAAATCCACCACATAACATAATAATTGTGGGCACGGACGGACGGACAGACGGACAGGCCAACGAGAGGTATCTTATGTGGTGGCTGCATTATGTGGTAGCATTTGATATGCCTGAAATGCATTTAAGTGGTAGGTCACGGACAAGATTATTTGAGAATAAAAAATACTTATGTGGTGGTTTATATTTGCCCGTGCCCTTGTGTGGTTCCCAGCAGGCGTCATGTCAATGTCAATAATGTTTAAGCTTTGTGTGTGTCATTTGTAAATAAACGGAATTATATATGTGGCACTTTACTGCATAAAGATATTTTACAACTTATCTGTCACAACTGCGCATATTTATTCAACTTGCGTTGTTGCGTGGTGCTTATTTTAGACCAGTGCGCATGTTAGTTTAACTTGCGTTAATGCATGGTGCTTATTTTAGACCAGTGCGCATGTTTATTTAACTTGCGTTAATGCGTGGTTCGCCTTTGGAAAAACTGCGCACATTTTTTTAACTTGCGTTGATGCGCGGTTCACATTTCGGATCACGGCGCATGTCAACTTAACTTGCGTCGATGTGCGGTTCACATTTCGGACCAGCGCGCATGTTTGGTTAACGTGCACTGATGCGCGGTTTGTACTTCGGACCACTGCGCATATCTATTTAACTTGCGTCAAAGCGTGGTTCGCATTTCGAACCAGTGCGCATGTTCATTTAACTTGCGTCGATGCCCGGTTCGCATTTCGGACCACTGCGCATGTTTATGCAACTTACGTTGATGCGCGGTTCACAATTCGGACCAGTGCGCATGATTACATAACTTGCGTCGATGCGCGGTTTTTTCCGACCAGTGCATATATTTAACGTGCGTTAATGCGTGGTGCTTATTTCGGAAACTGCGCATGTCTATTCAATTTGCGTCGTTGCATGGTTCTTTTGTCGGACCAGTGCGCATGTTTATTTATCTGGTGTCGATGCGCGGTTCGCATTTCGGACTAGTGCGCAGGTTTGTTTAGCTTGCGTTGATGCGAGATTCACATTTTGGAGCAGTGCGCATGTTTCTTTTATTTGCGTTGATGCACGGTTCTTATTTTAGACAAATGCCAATGTTTATTTAACTTGCGTTGATGCGCGGTTCACATTTCGGACCAGTGCGCATGTTTCTTTTATTTGCGTTGATGCATGGTTCTTGTTTTAGACAAATGCGCATGTTTATTTAATTTGCGTTGATGCGCGGTTCACATTTCGGACAAGTGCGCAGGTTTCTTTTATTTGCGTTGATACACGGTTCTTGTTTTAGACAAATGCGCATGTTTATTTAACTTGCATCGATGCGCGGTTCACATTTTGGACGAGTGCGCATGTTTGGTTAATGTGCACTGATGCGCGGTTCAAATTTCGGACCAGTGCGCATATTTATTAAACTTGCGTCGATGCGCGGTTCGCATTTCGGACTAGTGCGCATGTTTATTCAACTTCGCTGATGAGCATTTCGCATTTCGGACAACTGCGCATGTTTATTTAACTTCAGTTGATGCCCGGTTCGCATTTCGGACTAGTGCGCATGTTTATTTAACTTGCGTTGATGCGCGGTTCACATTTCGGACCAGTGCGCATGATTACTTAACTTGCATCGTGGCGTGGTTCTTTGTTCGGACCAGTGCGCATGTTTATTCAACTTGCGTTGATGAGCGGCTTGCATCTCGAACTAGTGCGCATGTTCATTTAGCTTGCGTTGATGCGCGTTTCTTATTTTAGACCAGTGCCCATGTTTATTTTACTTGCGTTGATGCGCGGTTCACATTTCGGACAACTGCGCATGTTTATTTCACTTGCATTAATGCGCGGTTTGCATTTGGAACCAGTGCGCATGTTTGTTTAACTTGCGTTGATGCGCGGTTCACATTTCGGACCAGTGCGCATGATTACTTAACTTGCATCGATGCGTGGTTCTTTGTTCGGACCAGTGCACATATTTATTTAACTTGCGTCGATGCGCGGTTCGCATTTCGAACCAGTGCCCCTTTTTTTTCACCTTGCGTCCATGTCCGGTTGCGCATTTCGAAACAGTGCGCATGTTTATTCAACTTGCGTTGATGAGCGGTTCGCATTTCGGACTAGTGCGCATGTTCATTTAACTTGCGTTGATGCGCGTTTCTTATTTTGGACCAGTGCACATGTTTATTTAACTTGCGTTGATGCGCGGTTCACATTTCGGACAACTGCGCATGTTTATTTCACTTGCATTAATGCGCGGTTCGCATTTGGAACCAGTGCGCATGTTTGTTCAACTTGCGTTGGTGCGCGGTTCACATTTCGAAACAGTGGGCATGTTTATTCAGCTTCCGTTGGTGCGTGGTTCACATTTCGGACAACTCCGCATGTTTATTCAGCTTGCGTTGATGCGCGCGTCTTATTTTAGACCAGTGCACATGTTTATTTAACTTGCGTTGATGCCCGGTTCGCATTTCGGACCAGTGCGCATGTTTATTTCACTTGCGTTAATGCGCGGTTCGCATTTGGAACTGGTGCGCATGTTTGTTTAACTTGCGCTGATGCGCGGTTCACATTTCGGATCACGGCGCATGTTAACTTAAATTGCGTCGATGCGCGGTTCATATTTCGGACCAGTGTGCATGTTTAAATAATAACCACACATTAACACAAGGTAAATAAACGGATAAAACTGTAGGATAAGATTCACTTTGAGGTATTTTCTTCAAAAATTTCCCCTAAAATAAAAATTCAAGATCGAGTCAAAAAGCACAAGCCGTATGCCCGACCCATCTAGGACTGCCTCGTACTAGATACCAAAAATAAATGAAATCGGACAAAAACTGTAGGAGGAAATGCACTTTGAAGTTTATTCTTCAAAAAATCCCCCAAAATACAAACATTGTTCGCAGTGGGTGTATTCTTAAGATTCTCCCCACCCCACAGCGGGATTTAAACAAAAGCTGCTCTCCTTATTTGCTTTAGAAATTAGCTTTATAGTTGCATTATTTTCCAACAGATGGTGTTACAGGACAGTTGATCAACGGACTTTGACGGACTCCCTTATGTGGTTTGTTTTGTGCTCAATGGGTGCTTATGTGGCTACCTCATAAGAACCACCACATAAGGAAGAAAAACCACATAAGTGACGGATGTACCGAAAATCCACCACATAGCATATTCATTGTGGGCACGGACGGACACACGAAATACTATATATCTCTCCTTAGGGGGTGACATATAATTAATTTAGCAACGGACCCGAACACAGACCGATAAACACGTACAAAGATTTGTTTCCCAGAAAAATCATTTCTAACAACGTATCGAAATTGTATTTTTAGCCTCCATCGGTCAAATGTTGTAACATTTCGCTAGCGAAATCCGGTTCTAGTTTAACTTGCGTTGATATGGTTTGCATTTCGGAAAAATGCGCATGTTTATTTAACTTGCCGTTATGCTCTGTTCGCATTTCGGACCAGTGCGCATGTTTATTTAGCTTGCGTTGATGTGCGCTTCGCATAGCGAACGAGTGCGCATGTTTATTTAATACGCACTGCTGCGCATGTTTCCTTAACTTGTGTTGATACGCGGCTCGCATTACAGACCAGTGAGCATGTTTATTCAACTTAACTTGATAAGCCGTTCGGATTTCGGACTAGTGCGCATGTTTGTTTGGCTTGTGTTGATGCGCGTTTGGCTTTTCCGATCAGTGCGCATGTTTATTTAATTTGCATTATTTTAGACCAGTGCGCATGTTTATTTAACTTGCGTTGATAAGCGGTTCGCATTTCGGACCACTGCGTAAGTTTATTTAACTTGCGTTGATGTGCTGTTATTATTTCGGACCACTATGCATGTTTATTTAACTTGCATTGACGCGCGGTTTGAATTTGCACCAGTGCGCACATTTATTTAACTTGCGTCGATGCTCTGTTCGATTTCGAACCAGTGCGCATGTTTACCAAACTTGCATCGATGCGAGGTCCGTATTTCGGACCAATGCGCATGTTTATTCAACTTACAAGTTTTAGCGCATCGCCTAAAAAATTAATTTTTCAAGAGGGGCCTAACTGGAGAAGAATGGTACAAAACTGGAAATGAATTCAATAAAATTGTGGGAGAAGAAGCATTTTCCAAAATAAACCCCAATAAATTAAAAAATACTCCTCATACCGCCAATTTTTGAGGAATTTTTCAAAAGAGGACTACTTAGAGAGTACTCGTACAAAATTTGAAGAAAATCTGATCAAAATTGTATGAAAAAAAGCATTTTGAAAATTGGTGACCACAAAATCACAAATGCCCTCTATTTGGCCAATTTTTGGCAGATCACCAAAAAAAGTAAATTTTCACGGTAGGCCTACCTAGAGAACAATCATACAAAAGTGGAAAGGAATCCGATCAAAATTGTGGGAGGAGAAGCATTTTGAAACTAAGGCAACAAAAAATTAAAAATGAACCCCATTTGCCCAATTTTAGGGGGATCGCCAAAAACAGTAACTTTCAAGAGAAGATTTCCTAGAAAACAACTATCCAAAATTGGAAAAGAATAAGAATAAAAATTGTGGGAGAAGAAGCAATTTCAAAATTAGATACCAAAAAAATTAAAAAATGTCCCTCATTTGGCCAATTTTTGGCGGATCGCCAAAATGAGTAATTTTCAAAAGAGGCCTACCTAAGACATATTCGTGTAAAATTTGAACAAAATCTCATTAAAATTGTGGGAGAAGAAGCCTTTTGAAAATTGGCAACCACGAAATTACAAATGTTCCCCATTTGGCCAATTTTTGGCGGATCGCCAAAAACAGTAATTTTCAAGAGAGGCCTACCTAGAGAACAACTATCCAAAATTGGAAACGAATCCGATCAAAATTGTAGGAGAAGCAATTTCAAAATTAGATACCAAAAAATTAAAAAATGTCCCCCATTTAGCCAATTTTTCGCTGATCGCCAAAATGTGTAATTTTTGAAAAGAGGCCTGCCTAGGGAAAAATTGTGCAAAATATGAAGAAAATCTCAGCAAAATTGTGGGAGAAGAAGCATTTTGAAAATTGGCAACCGAAAAATTTCAAAAGTCCTCCATTTAGCCAATTTTTGGTGGATCGCCAAAAAGAGTAACTTTTCCAGAGAGGTGTCGCTAGAGAACAACTATCCAAAAATGGAAAGGATTCCGATCAAAATTGTGGGAGAAGAAGCAATTTGAAAATTAGATACCAAAAAATTTAAAAATGTCTCCCATTTGGCCAATTTTTGGAGGATCGTCATAATGAGTAATTTTTCCAAAAGAGGCCTACATAAGAAATATTCGTGCAAAATTTGAAGAAAATCTGACTGAAATTGTTGGAGAAGAAGCCTTTTGAAAATTGGCAACCACGAAATTACAAATGTCCCCCATTTGGCCAATTTTTGGCCGATCGCCAAAAACAGTTATTTTCAAGAGAGGCCTACCTAGAGAACAACTATCCAAAATTGGAAACGAATCCGATCAAAATTGTAGGAGAAGAAGCAATTTCAAAATTAGATACCAAAAAATTAAAAACTGTCCCCCATTTAGCCAATTTTTGCTGATCGCCAAAATGTGTAATTTTTGAAAAGAGGCCTGCCTAGGGAATAATTGTGCAAAATATGAAGAAAATCTCAGCAAAATTGTGGGAGAAGAAGCATTTTGAAAATTGGCAACCGAAAAATTTCAAATGTCCTCCATTTAGCCAATTTTTGGTGGATCGCCAAAAAGAGTAACTTTTCCAGAGAGGTGTCGCTAGAGAACAACCATCCAAAAATGGAAAGGATTCCGATCAAAATTGTGGGCGAAGAAGCAATTTCAAAATTAGATACCAAAAAATTAAAAAATGTCTCCCATTTGGCCAATTTTTGGAGGATCGTCATAATGAGTAATTTTTCCAAAAGAGGCCTACATAAGAAATATTCGTGCAAAATTTGAAGAAAATCTGACTAAAATTGTTGGAGAAGAAGCCTTTTAAAAATTGGCAACCACGAAAATACAAATGTTCCCCATTTGGCCAATTTTTGGCGGATCGCCAAAACCAGTAATTTTCAAGAGAGGCCTACCTAGAGAACAACTATCCAAAATTGTAGGAGAAAAAGCAATTTCAAAATTAGAATCCAAAAAATTAAAAAATGTCCCCCATTTGACCAATTTTTGGCGGATCGCCAAAATGAGCAATTTTTGAAAAGAGGCCTGCCTAGGGAATAACTGTGCAAAATATGAAGAAAATCTCAGCAAAATTGTGGGAGAAGCATTTTGAAAAGTGACTACCGAAAAATTTCAAATGTCCCCCATTTAGACAATTTTTGGCGGATCGCCAAAAAGAGTAAAATTTTAAAAGAGGTGTCCCTAGAGAACAACTATCCAAAATTGGAAAGGATTCCAATTAAAATTGTGGGAGAAGAAGCAATTTGAAAATTAGACACCAAAAAATAAAAAAATGTCTCCCATTTGGCAAATTTTTGGAGGATCGTCATAATGAGTAATTTTTCAAAAGAGGCCTACCTAGGGAATATTCGTGCAAAATTTGAAGAAAATCTGATTAAAATTGTGCGAGAAGAAGCCTTTTGCAAATTGGCAACCACAAAAAGCAGTAATTTTTCAAGAGAGGCCTACCTAGAGAACAACTATCCAAAATTGGAAACGAATCCGATCAAAATTGTGGGAGAAGAAGTAATTTCAAAATTAGATACCCAAAAAAAAAATGTCCCCCATTTGGCCAATTTTAGCGGATCGCCAAAATGAGTAATTTTTGAAAAGAGGCCTTCCTGGGGAATATTTGTGCAAAATATAAAGAAAATCTGATCAAAATTGTGGGAGAAGAAGCATTTTGAAAATTAGCAACCGAAAAATTTCAAATGTCCCCCAATTTGCCAATTTTTGGCGGATCGCCAAAAATATAATTTTTAAAGAGAGGCCTACCTAGAGAACATTCGTGTAAAATTTGGGAGGAATCCGATCAAAACTGAAGGAGAAGAAGTATTTTAAGTAAAAATGTACACACGGATAAACGTACATACAGACGACGGATACCCCTCTATTGATAGGATAAGACCAGCCCGACTAAGTCGGCTGATCTAAAAACTAGAGCCTCAGTAAGGCAGGATCGTCCGTGAAGCAGTAAAAATAAAATGAGGTCAATTAACTCTGCCAGGTTTTAGGTTCATACAACAATTCCTTCTATGCGAGGTCGGCCGGACAAAACATCATCTCACGGCTGAGTTCAAGTCAAAAATTCAAAAATTTTGACAATTTCCAACGACGTCAATTTTTGGCTGATTTTGACAATCATGCCACGTTGCACATCTTCAAAATATATATATATTTAACCATATAAGGTTTCAAATTCCTATGACAATCACTTCTATGAGAAGTCGCCCGGACAAAACATCGGTCTCACGGCTGTTCAAGCCAAAAATTCACCATTTTTGACAATTTCCCACGACGTCAATTTTTCGCCGATGTTGACAATAATGCCACATTGCACATATATTTTAACAATGCAAGGTTTCAGGTTCCTATGACATACTCTTCTATGAGAAGTCGGCCGGAAAAAACTTAGTACTTTTTGTGGACAGACAGACGGACGGACAGATGGACGGACGGACAGACAGACGGACGGGCCAACGAGAGGTATCTTATGTGGTGGCTGCATTATGTGGTAGCATTTGGTATGCCTGAAATGCATTTAAGTGGTAGGTCACGGACAAGACTATTTGAGAATAAAAAATACTATGTGGTGGTTTATATTTGCCCGTGCCCTTGTGTGGTTTCCAGCAGGCGTCATGTCAATGTCAATAGTGTTTATGCTTTGTGTGTGTCATTTGTAAATAAACGGAATTATATATGTGGCACTTTACTGTATAAAGATATTTTACAACTTATCTTTCAGAACTGCGTATATTTATTTGACTTGCGTTAATGCGTGGTGCTTATTTTAGACCAATGCGCATGTTTATTTAACTTGCGTTAACGCATGGTGCTTATTTTAGACCAGTGCGCATGTTTATTTACCGTGCGTTAATGCGTGGTTCGCCTTTGGAAAAACTGCTCATATTTGCATTGGAAAAACTGCTCATATAACTTGGGTTGATGCGCGGTTCACATTTCGGATCACGTCGCATGTCAACTTAACTTGCGTCAATGTACAGTTCACATTTCGGACCAGCGCGCATGTTTGGTTAACGTGCACTGATGCGCGGTTTGTATTTCGGACCACTGCGCATATCTATTTAACTTGCGTCAAAGCGTGGTTCGCATTTCGAACCAGTGCGCATGTTTATGCCACTTACGTTGATGCGCGGTTCACAATTTGGACCAGTGCGCATGATTACATAACTTGCGTCGATGCGTGTTTTTTTTTCCGACTAGTGCATATATTTAACGTGCGTTAATGCGTGGTGCTTATTTTGGAAACTGCGCATGTCTATTCAACTTGCGTCGATGCATGGTTCTTTTGTCGGACCAGTTCGCATGTTTATTTATCTGGCGTCGATGCGCGGTTCGCATTTCGGACTAGTGCGCAGGTTTGTTTAGCTTGCGTTGATGCGAGATTCACATTTTGGACCAGTGCGCATGTTTCTTTTATTTGGGTTGATGCACGGTTCTTGTTTTAGACAAATGCGCATGTTTATTTAACTTGCATCGATGTGCGGTTCACATTTTGAACCAGTGCGCATGTTTGGTTAATGTGCACTGATGCGCGGTTCACATTTCGGACCAGTGCGCATATTTATTAAACTTGCGTCGATGCGCAGTTCGCATTTCGAAGCAGTGCGCATGTTTATTTAACTTGCGTCCATGCCCGGTTCACATTTCGGACTAGTGCGCATGTTTATTTCGCTTGCGTTGGTGCGTGATTCAAATTTCGGACAACTGCGCATGTTTATTTCACTTGCGTTAATGCGCGGTTCGCATTTGGAACCAGTGCGCATGTTTGTTTAACTTGCGTTGATGCGCGGTTCACATTTCGGACCAGTGCGCATGATTACTTAACTTGCATCGATGCGTGGTTCTTTGTTCGGACCAGTGCATATATTTATTTAACTTGCGCCGATGCGCGGTTCGCATTTCGAACCAGTGCGTACGTTTATTTACCTTGCGTCCATGTCCGGTTGCGCATTTCGAACCAGTGCGCATGTTTATTCAACTTCCGTTGATGAGCGGTTCGCATTTCGGACTAGTGCGCATGTTCATTTAGCTTGCGTTGATGCGCGTTTCTTATTTTAGACCAGTGCACATGTTTATTTAACTTGCGTTGATGCCCGGTTCACATTTCGGACCAGTGCGCATGTTTCTTTTATTTGGGTTGATGCACGGTTCTTGTTTTAGACAAATGCGCATGTTTATTTAACTTGCATCGATGTGCGGTTCACATTTTGAACCAGTGCGCATGTTTGGTTAATGTGCACTGATGCGCGGTTCAAATTTCGGACCAGTGCGCATATTTATTAAACTTGCGTCGATGCGCAGTTCGCATTTCGAAGCAATGCGCATGTTTATTTAACTTGCGTCCATGCCCGGTTCACATTTCGGAATAGTGCGCATGTTTATTTCGCTTGCGTTGGTGCGTGATTCACATTTCGGACAACTGCGCATGTTTATTTCACTTGCGTTAATGCGCGGTTCGCATTTGGAACCAGTGCGCATGTTTGTTTAACTTGCGTTGATGCGCGGTTCGCATTTCGAACCAGTGCGTACGTTTATTTACCTTGCGTCCATGTCCGGTTGCGCATTTCGAACCAGTGCGCATGTTTATTCAACTTCCGTTGATGAGCGGTTCGCATTTCGGACTAGTGCGCATGTTCATTTAGCTTGCGTTGATGCGTGTTTCTCATTTTAGACCAGTGCACATATTAATTTAACTTGCGTTGAT
This sequence comes from Protula sp. h YS-2021, assembly GCA_949752745.1. Lineage (NCBI taxonomy): Eukaryota > Metazoa > Annelida > Polychaeta > Sabellida > Serpulidae > Protula > Protula sp. h YS-2021. Next base: position 50,768,767 of record OX457025.1, on the reverse strand, counting down.
GCCCGGTTCGCATTTCGGACCAGTGCGCATGTTTATTTCACTTGCGTTAATGCGCGGTTCGCATTTGCAACCAGTGCGCAGTTTCGTTTAACTTGCGTTGATGCGCGGTTCACATTTCGGACCAGTGCGCATGATTACTTAACTTGCATCGATGCGTGGTTCTTTGTTCGGGCCAGTGCACATATTTATTTAACTTGCGTCGATGCGCGGTTCGCATTTCGAACCAGTGCGCATGTTTATTCAACTTCCGTTGGTGCGTGGTTCACATTTCGGACAACTGCGCATGTTTATTCAGCTTGCGTTGATGCGCGTTTCTTATTTTAGACCAGTGCACATGTTTATTTAACTTGCGTTGATGCCCGGTTCGCATTTCGGACCAGTGCGCATGTTTATTTCACTTGCGTTAATGCGCGATTCGCAGTTGGAACCAGTGCGCATGTTTGTTTAACTTGCGCTGATGCGCGGTTCACATTTCGGATCACGGCGCATGTTAACTAAAATTGCGTCGATGCGCGGTTCATATTTCGGACCAGTGTGCATGTTTAAATAATAACCACACATTAACACAAGTTAAACAAACGGATAAAACTGTAGGATAAGATTCATTTTGAGGTATTTTCTTAAAAAAATTTCCACTAAAATCAAAATTCAAGCACAAGCCATGCCCTACCCATCTAGGGCTGCCTCATACTAGATACCAAAAATAAATGAAATCGGATAAAAACTGTAGGAGGAAACGCACTTTGAAGTTTATTCTTCAAAAAATCCCCCAAAATACAAACATTGTCCGCAGTGGGTGTATTCTTAAGATTCTCCCCACCCCACAGCGGGATTTAAACAAATGCTGCTCTCCTTATTTGCTTTAGAAATTAGCTTTATAGTTGCATTATTTTCCAACAGATGGTGTTACAGGACAGTTGATCAACGGACTTTGACGGACTCCCTTATGTGGTTTGTTTTGTGCTCAATCGATGCTTATGTGGCTACCTCATAAGAACAACCACATAAGGAAGAAACACCACATAAGTGACGGATGTACCGAAAATCCACCACATAGCATAATCATTGTGGGCACGGGCGATCGGACAGACGGACGGACCAGCTCATAACTATATCCCTCCGTTTCACGGCAGATAATAAATGATATGGGATCAAAAATGTAGCAGGAGATGCATTTTGAATTACTTTCGAAATTTTTTCTTTAAAAATTCACCCAAAACACGAAAATTGTCCGATCGACTGAACAAGTTTGTCCAAGGACAAAGTCCCAGCTTACGAAAAGCAAAAAGGCCACTTCCAGCGTGCATGAACAAGGGAATTTCCCTGAAAAATTGGGCTTCAAAAGATGAGATGGCGAAGAGCTAGCTCAAAAATTAATTTAGCACCGGACCAGAACATACACCGATAAATGCATACAAAGTTTTGTTTCCCAGAAAAATGGTCTGACAGACTGCATAGTCTGCCATAGATACATTCGAACAACGCTCGCATTTCGGACTAGTGCGCATATTTATGTAACTTGCCTCGATGTGCGGTTCTTATTCAGACAAGTGCGCATGTTTATTTAATTTGCGTTGATGCGCGGCTCTCATTTTGGAACAGTGCACATGTTTATTAACACTTGACAAGCCTTTCGATTGCAAGGGTTATATTAATTTGTGCGAGAAGCCGTTCGTCCTTTTTTTTCTTCTTGACAGTTTTCCGATTTTTGTGTCTTCTTCTCTGACACTATGGGCCCTAGGACCATGAAACTTGGGACTTATGAAGTGCTTGATCTGAACGTGTGCATGTCACTTTGTATTTTCGTCTTCGATTTCATTTTCTTTGTTAAAACGCCATGTGAAAAGAGTGTATTTTTTCGGAAAAGTGCGCATGTTTATTTAACTTGCGTCGATGCGCGGTTCTTATTTCAGACCATTGCGCATGTTTATTTAACTTGCGTTGATAGCGATACTTATTTTGGACAAGTGCACAAGTGTCCTTAGGTTGCGTTGATGCGCGGTTCGCATTTCGGACAACAGTGCGCATGTTTATTCAACTTGCGTTGTTGAGCAGTTTGAATTTCAGACCACTGAGCATGTTTATTTAACTTGCGTTGGTGCGCGGTTCGCATTTCAGACCAGTGCGCGTGTTTATTTAACTTGCGTTGATGCGCGATGCTTCTTTTGGACCAGTGCAAATGTTTATTTAACTTGCGTTGGCGTGTGGTTAGCATTTCCAACCACTGCGCATGTTTATTTAACGTGCGTCGATGCGCGGTTCTCATATCAGGCCAATGCCCACATTTCTTTAACTTGAGTTGATGCGCGGTTCTTATTCTGGACCAGTGCGCATGTTGATTTAAGTTGTGCTGATGCGTAGTTCTTATTTTGAATAGTCATGTATATTTAACTTGCGTTGATGGTCGGTGCTAATTTTGGTCCCGTGTGCTTGCTTATTTAGCTTGTGTCCATGTGCGGTTTGCATTAAGGACCAGTGGGCATGTTTTTTTTAACTTGTATTAATGCTCGTTAATGCTCGGTTCCCATTTCTGACCAGTGCACATGTTTATTCAACTTGCGTTGATGCGCGGTTCTCATTTCGGACCACTGCGCATGTCTACTCAACTTGCGTCGACGCCTGGTTCTTTTTCGGACTAGTGCGCATGTTTGTTTAACTTGCGGTGATCTGCGGTGCTTAATTTGGACTAGTTCGCATGTTTACTTTACTTCCGTCGATGCGCGGTTCGCATTTCGGACCATTGCGCATGTTTATTTAACTTGTGTTGATGCGTGGTTCTCATTTCAGACCAGTGCGCATGTTTCTTTGGGTTAAGTTGATGGGCGATTCTTTTTTCGGATCAGTGCGCATATTTAACTTGCGTTCATGCGTGGTGCTTAATTTGAACCAGTGCAAATGTTCATTTAACTTGTGTTGGCGCGTGGTTCGCATTTCGAACCACTACGCATGTTTATTTAACGTGCGTCGATGTGCGGTTTTTATTTCAGGCTAATGCGCATACTTCTTTAACTTGAGTTGATACGCGTTTTTTATTCTGGACCAGTGCGCATGTTTATTTAAGTTGTGCTGATGCTTGTTAATGCTCGGTTCTCATTTCGGACCAGTGCGCATGTTTCTTTGGGTTAAGTTGATGCGCAATTCTTTTTTCGGATCAGTGCGCATAATTGACTTGCGTTCATGCGCAGTGCTTATTTTGGACCAGTGCAAATGTTTATTTAACTTGTGTTGGCGCGTGGTTCGCATTTCCAACCACTGCGCATGTTTATTTAACATGCGTCGATCTGCGGTTTTTATTTCAGGCTAAAGCGCATATTTCTTTAACTTGAGTTGATGCGCGGTTCTTATTCTGGACCAGTGCGTGTGTTTATTTACGTTGTGCTGATGTGCAGTTCTTATTTTGAACAGTGCGCATGTTATTCAAGTTGCGTTAATGCGCAGTTGGCATTTCGAACCAGTGGGCATGTTTATTCAACTTGCGTTGATGCACGGTGCTAATTTTGGTCCAGTGTGCTTGCTTATTTAACTTGTGTCGATGTGTTTTCGCATTTAGAACCAGTACGCATGTTTTTTTTTAACTTGTGTTAATACTTGTTAATGCTCGGTTCTCATTTCGGACCAGTGCGCATGTTTCTTTGGGTTAAATTGATGCGCAATTCTTTTTTCGGATCAGTGCGCATAATTGACTTGCGTTCATGCGCAGTGCTTATTTTGGACCAGTGCAAATGTTTATTTAACTTGTGTTGGCGCGTGGTTCGCATTTCCAACCACTGCGCATGTTTATTTAACATGCGTCGATCTGCGGTTTTTATTTCAGGCTAAAGCGCATATTTCTTTAACTTGAGTTGATGCGCGGTTCTTATTCTGGACCAGTGCGTGTGTTTATTTACGTTGTGCTGATGTGCAGTTCTTATTTTGAACAGTGCGCATGTTATTCAAGTTGCGTTAATGCGCAGTTGGCATTTCGAACCAGTGGGCATGTTTATTCAACTTGCGTTGATGCACGGTGCTAATTTTGGTCCAGTGTGCTTGCTTATTTAACTTGTGTCGATGTGTTTTCGCATTTAGAACCAGTACGCATGTTTTTTTTAACTTGTGTTAATACTTGTTAATGCTCGGTTCTCATTTCGGACCAGTGCGCATGTTTCTTTGGGTTAAGTTGATGCGCGATTCTTTTTTCGGATCAGTGCGCATAATTGACTTGCGTTCATGCGCAGTGCTTATTTTGGACCAGTGCAAATGTTTATTTAACTTGTGTTGGCGCGTGGTTCGCATTTCCAACCACTGCGCATGTTTATTTAACGTGCGTCGATGTGCGGTTTTTATTTCAGGCTAATGCGCATATTTCTTTAACTTGAGTTGATGCACGGTTCTTATTTTGGACCAGTGCGCGTGTTAATTTACGTTGTGCTGATGCGCAGTTCTTATTTTGAATAGTGCGCATGTTATTCAAGTTGCGTTAATGCGCAGTTCGCATTTCGAACCGATACGCATGTTTATTTAACTCATTGATGCACGGTGCTAATTTTGGTCCAGTGTGCTTGCCTTTTTAGCTTGTGTCGATGTGCGGATCGTATTTAAGACCAGTGCGCATGTTTTTTTTTAACTTTCGTTAATGCTCGGTTACAATTTCTGACCAGTGTGTTTGTTTATTTAGCTTGCGTCGATGAGCGGTTCGCATTTTCCACCAGTGCGCATGATTATTTAACTTGTGCTGATGCGTGGTCCGCATTTTGGACCAGTGCACATTTATTTAACTTGCGTTGATGTGCGGTTCGCATTTCGGACCACTGCGCATGTCTATTCAACTTGCGTCGATGCGTGGTTCTTTTTTCGAACCAGAGCGCATGTTTATTGAACTTGCGTTGATGCGCGGTGCTTATTTTGGACCAGTTTGTATGTTTAGTTATCTTCCTTCGATGCGCGGTTCACATTTCGAACCAATGCGCATGTTTATTTAACTTGCATCGATGCGCGGTGCTAATTTTGGACCATTGCGCATGTTTATTTAACTGGCGTCGATGCGTGGTTGTTAAATCTGACTACTGCGCTAGTTCATTTAACTTGCTTTCATGCGCTGTAGGAGGAGATTCATTTATTTTTTTTCTAAAAATTCCGAAAAAAAATCAAAAGTTTTCCAATTCACTCAAAAAGCACAAGCAGTATGCATGATCCCCTAGAGAGCTCATATAAAAACAAATGAAATCTGTTTAAAACTGTAGGAGGAAATACATTTTGAATTTTTCTTCAAAAATTCCCCAAAAATTCCCTGATCGACACAAAAAGCACAGGCCGTATTCACGACACCCTAGGCATGCCTCAGTCCCAAAATAAATCATGTCTGATCAAAACTGTAGAAGATGCATTTTGAGGTATTTTCATCAAAAATCCCCCCAAACAATAAAAAATTTCAAAGTCGAGTCAAATAGCTCAAGCCGTATGCCCGACCCACCTAGGGATGCCTCATACCAAAAATAAATGAAATAGGATAAAAACTGTAGGAGGAAATGCATTTTGAAGTTTTTCTTCAAAAATTCCCTAAAAACATAAAAATTGTCCGATCTACTGAAAAAGCACAAGCGTATGCACGACCATTTAGTGGTGCCTCATACCAAAAATAAATGATATCGGATCAAAAATGTAGGAGGAGATACATTTTAGAAAGTTTTCTTCAAAAATTCAAAAATCACCCGATCGACTAAAAAAGCACAACCGTATACAGGACCGCTTAGGGATGACTCACACCAAAAATAAATGACATCGAATCAAAATTGTTAGAGTAGAGGTATTTTGAATTATGTTCGAAATTTTTGCTTCAAAAATTCCCCCAAAATACAAAAATTGTCCGATGACTAAAAAGCACAAGCCCTATGCATGACCCTTTAGTGGTGCCTCATACCAAAATTAAATGAAATCGGATCAAAAATGTAGGAGGAGATACAGCTTAAAATTTTTTTTCAAAAATTCGCCAAAAATTAAACCCCCCCCCCCCTTTCGACTAAAAAAGCACAAGCCGTATAGATGACCGCTTAGGGATAACTCACACAAAAAATAAATGACATCGAATCAAAATTGTTGGAGTAGAAGCATTTTGAATTATGTTCGAAATTTTTCCTTCAAAAATTTACCAAAAATTGTCCGATCGACTAAAAAAGCACAAGCCGTATGCACGACCCTTTAGTGGTGCCTCACAGCAAAAATAAATGAAATCGGATCAACAGTGTAGGACGAGATACAGTTTAAAAACTTTCTTCAAAAAATCGCCAAAAATTAAAAAATCACCCGATCGACTAAACAAGCATGTCCAGGGACATGGTGACCAGCCGTGACCTACAGAATATATATCCAAGAATCACAGGCAAAATCATGATCAAATTCGCAGACAGCGGTTACGAAAAAAGCCGTAACTGAATAATGAAAATATTCGCTCACTTGATCGGTGTAGTTGTGGCTGATGAGGAGTCATTCTTTCATAAGGGGAAAAAATTAAAAAATGCCCCCCATTTGGCCAATTTTTGGCGGAATGCCAAAATGAGTCATTTTTCAAAAGAGGCCTACCTAGGGAGCATTCGTGCAAAATTTGAAGAAAATCTGATCAAAATTGTGGGAGAAGAAGCATTTTGAAAATTGGCAACCACAAAATTACAAATGTCCCCCATTTGGCCAATTTTGGGCGGATCACCAAAAAGAGCAAATTTTCAAGAGAGGTCTACCCAGAGAACAAGTATCCAAAATCGGAAAAGAATCCGATCAAAATTGTGGTAGAAGAAGCAATTTGAAAATTTGACACAAAAAATTAAAAAATGTCCCCCATTTGGCCAATTTATGGCGGATCGCCAAAGTGAGTAATTTTTCAAAAGAGGTTAACCTAGGGAATATTGGTGCAAAATTTGAAGAAAATATGATCAAAATTGTGGGAGAAAAGGCATTTTGAAAATTGGCAACCACAAAATTACAAATGTCCCTCATTTGGCCAATTTTTGGCGGATCGCCAAAAAAAAGTAATTTTTCAAGAGAGATCTACCTTGAGAACAAATATCAAAAATTGAAAAGGAATCCGATCAAAATTGTGCGAGAAGCAATTTGAAAATTGTAAATCAAAAAATTTGAAAGGTCCCCCATTTGACCATTTTTTGGCGGATCGCCAAAATCAGTGATTTTTCAATAGAGGTCCACCTAGGGAATATGGGTGCAAAATTTGAAGAAAATCTTATCAAAATTGTGGGAGAAAAAGCATTTTGAAACGAGCAACCACAAAATTACAAATGTCCCCATTTCGCCAATTTTTGGCGGATCGCCAAAAAAAGTAATTTTTCAAGAGAGGTCTACCTTGAGAACAACTAGCAGAAATTGATAAGGAATCCGATCAAAATTGTGCGAGAAGAAGCAATTTGACAATTTGACACCAAAAAATTTAAAAATGTCCCCCATTTAGCCAATTTTTGGCGGATCGCCAAAACGAGTACTTTTTCAAAAGAGGTCAACCCAGGGAATATTGGTGCAAAATTTGAAGAAAATGTGATCAAAATTGTGGGAGAAGAAGCATTTTGAAAATTGGCAACCACAAAATTACAAATGTCCTCCATTTGGCCAATTTTTGGCGGATCGCCAAAAAGAGTAATTTTTCAAGAGAGGTCTACCTAGAGAACAACTACCCAAAATTGGAAAGGAATCCGATCAAAATTGTGGGAGAAGAAGCAATTTGAAAATTTGACACCAAAAAATTAAAAAATGTCCCCCATTTGGCCAATTTTTGGTGGATCGCCAAAATGAGTAATTTTTTAAAAGAGGTTAACCTAGGGAATATTGGTGCAAAATTTGAAGTAAATCTGATCAAAATTGTGGGAGAAGAAGCATTTTGAAAATTGGCAACCGAAAAATTTCAAATGTCCCCCATTTAGCCAATTTTTGGCGGATCGCCAAAAAAAAAAAGTTTTTAAAGCGAGGCCTACCTAGAAAACATTCTTGTATAATTTGAGAGGAATCCGATCAAAACTGAAGGAGAAGAAGCATTTTAAGCAAAAGTTTACACACGTACATACATACGTATACAGGTATGTCGGGAAACAAACGACGAATCGCGATTTCTTCTCCAACTCGCGAAATGTACGCCAAAAATCTAACTTCGTTATTAGGGACTTTTCAGACATAAGTTGTATATGAAAATCTCGGTAGATTTTTTTTACATTCAATTCCGAAAGCGAAAATATATAAAAGACAACAGATTAAGAGAAATTTAACAAAGCATGAACCCTGCGAAACAGAATATTTTGTTTACATAATTTGCATATTTTACACCATTTTTTGATATCTGCAACTATAAGTTTGATGTGAATCGAGACTGTGTAAAAAATGTAAACAAACCGATTTTGTTTATAAACAAAGGCCACGTGCTTTCTGTAAAAGAGTATTAGGGAAACACTAAATAAAAGCCAAACAAGCGTAGAGTTTGTTTTCTTTTATTTACACCTTTTATTTTATTTATTACATAATCCCAATGTAATATTTATTTTCTTTCATTTCTATACATAAACTATTTAACATTAATTGAAGATTTACAAAATATTGAAGAGCAGCACAAAAGATATTAAAACAGATGAATGTTTAAAAACATAGATTTATATTATACAGATGAATTGTTTAAAAACAAAATACAGATTTATACAGATGAATGTTTAAAACCAAAACTCTTTTAAAATATAACCAAAATACAGGAAAAATAATACAACAAAATCCTTCACTGATATAACCGTCTTGTGTAAATAACCAACTCTATCTGATTTTCAAGCTCAGTGTTATGTACACTACTTAAAATTTAATGATAGGCCGAAAAAAACGTGAGGCAATGAGATATAAACCACATAAAAGCTTCCTAAAGAAAACAAAATACACAGCAGAAACTTTCAAACTAACTTGCGAAATGTACGTACACAACCATGCACAAAATTTGCAAGTTTAGAGACCATGCAACACAACTTGGGTGTACTACCCCTCTCGTGACGTTCATAAAGTTAATGTCGGTGACTTCGTATGAGAAAAATTAACTGAAAATAACACAATTAAAACTTTCAAACTGACATGCGAAATGTACGTACAAAATCATGCGAAATGTGCGAACACCAAAATTTTTTAATCACGGAAACATCGGCAAATTTTCCAAGTTTTGAGACAATGTCACGTTTGCGCGTACGCCCTTCTCGCGACGTTCATAAATTTAAAGTCGGTCACTTCGTATAAGAACAGTGAACTGCAAATAACAGGTAAAACTGACAAGCGAAATGCACGTTTATACACAATCATGCGAAATGAACGTATAACAACCATGCATGTGACACGGTCTCAAACTTTTGACAATTTTGCCGATGTTTCTGTAAATAAGCACATTTTGGTGTTCGCACATTTTGCATGGTTGTGTACGTACTAAAGTAGGTGACTTAGTATGAGAAAAGTGAACTGCAAATAACACAATTAAAACTTTCAAACTGACATGCGAAATGTACGCACACAACCATGCGAAATGTGCGAACACCGAAATTTTCTTAATCACGGCAATATCGGCAAAATTTCCAAGTTTTGAGGCTCTGTCACATACCTTTTGCTCGTACTACCCAATCTCGTAACGTTCATAAACTTTGAAATTGGTCACTCCGAACAGAGAACTTTCGAACTGACAAACGAAATGTACGCTCATACACAACCATGCGAAATGTAATGCAACCACGCGAAATCTGCGACGCAAGTATTTATTTTTTTTAAATACATAGGCAAACTTGGCAGCTTTTGTCACCTGTCACATGAAACTTATCCGTACTACCCATCACCGCCACTTTCATAAATTTACAGACTGTCACTTTATACAAGAAAAATCAAATGCAAATAACACACTGAAACTTGATACGCGAACGCACATAACCATGCGAAATGTACGAAACAAAAACACTTCTTAATACCTCGGCAAATTTGGCAGGTTTTGAGACCCCGTTACATGAAAATTGCCCGTACTACCCAGAACCGTGACGTTCATAAATTAAAAGTCGGTCACTTCGTATAAGAACAGTGAACTGCATGGAAAAAATGATACAAAAAAAAAAAAAAATTCCCCACACTTGTGTAAACCAAAACAGAATCCCACGAACATGACATCACCGCGAAATGTCCCCAAAACAGTTTATTTTTTTAACGGATTTGAAGCTTCATCCGCCTTTTTATTTTTCTTGTGAAAATTTGAAAGGTATGCCCGCAACTGAACTTTGTCCCTGTGTCCTAAAATATCACATGCTAAATGTACGTCCAAAACCATGTATGTAACAGGGTTTCAAACTTCAAAAATTTTGCCGATGCTTCTATGAATTAGAACATTTTGGTGTTCGCACATTTCGCATGGTTTTGTACGTACTTAATTCGGCCACTTGGTGTGAGAAAAATGGACTGCAAATAATGCAGCTAAAGCTTTCGAATTGACAAGCGAAATTTACGTACACAATTATGCGAAATGTGCGAACACCAAAATGTTCTTACTCACAGAAACATCAGCAAAATGTGCAAGTTCTGAGACCCTGCCACATATCATTTTCTCGTACTACATCGTCTCGCAACGCTCATAAATTTAAAGTCGGCCACTTCTTATAGGAGCAGTGAAATGCAAATAACACAGCTAATACTTTCGAACTGACAAGCGAAATGCACGCACACATCTACAACCATGCGAAATGTAGTGCAACCACGCGAAATCTACGACGCAAGTATTTATTTTTTAAATACATCGGCAAAATTGGCAGCTTTTGTGACCCTGTCACATGAAACTTATCCGTACTATCCATCACCGCCACTTTCACAAATTTACAGTCTGTCACTTTATACAAGAAAAATCAAATGCAAATAACACACTGAAACCTGATACGCGAACGCACATAACCATGCGAAATGTACGAACCAAAACACTTCTTAATACCTCGGCAAATTTGGCAGGTTTTGAGACCCCGTTACATGAAAATTGCCCGTACTACCCAGACCCGTGACGTTCATAAATTAGAAGTCGGTCACTTCGATTAAGAACAGTGAACTGCATGGAAAAAAAACTGATACAAAAAAAAAAAACTCCTCCCACTTGTGTAAACCAAAACAGAATCCCACAAAAATGACATCACAGCGAAATGTCCCCAAAACAGTTTATTTTTTTTTAAATGGATCTGAAGCTTCATCCGCCTTTTTATTTTTCTTGTAAAATTTTGAAAGGTATGCCCGCAACTGAACTTTGTTCCTGTGTCCTAAAATATCACATGCGAAATGTACGTCCACAACCATGTATGTAACAGGGTCTCAAACTTCGAAAATTTTGCCGATGTTTCTGTGAATTAGAACATTTTGGTGTTCGCACATTTCGCATGGTTTTGTACGTATCAAAGTCACACTTGGTGTGAGAAAAGTTGCCTGCAATTAACACAGTTAAAGCTTTCGAATTGACATGCCAAATGTACGTACACAACCATGCGAAATGTGCGAACACCAAAATGTTCTTACTCACAGAAACATCAGCAAAATTTGTAAAGTTTTGAGACCCTGCCACATATCATTTTCTCGTACTACATCATCTCGCAACGCTCATAAATTTAAAGTCGGCCACTTCTTATAGGAGCAGTGAACTGCAAATAACACAGCTAATGCTTTCGAACTGACAAGCGAAATGTACGCACACATCTACAACCATGCGAAATGCAGTGCAACCACGCGAAATCTACGACGCAAGTATTTCTTTTTTAAATACATCGGCAAACTTTGCACCTTTTGTGACCCTGTCACATGAAACTTATCCGTACTATCCATCAACGCCACTTTCATAAATTTACAGTTTGTCACTGTAAACGAGAAAAATCAAATACAAATAACACTCTGAAACCTGATACGCGACCGCACATAACCATGCGAAATGTACGAACCAAAACACTTCTTAATACCTCGGCAAATTTGGCAGGTTTTGAGACCCCGTTATATGAAAATTGCCCGTACTACTCAGACCCGTGACGTTCATAAATATGAAGTCGGTCACTTCGTATAAGAACAGTGAACTGCATGGAAAAACTGATACAAAAAAAACTCCCCCCACTTGTGTAAACCAAAACGGAATACCACAAACATGACATCACAGCGAAATGGTCCCGAAATAGCGTCTTTTTTTTAAACGGATCTGAAGCTTCATGTTACCATGAAAACACTGACATTACTAACACCATGGAAGACATCACGTTTCACCGCCAGAAAATGCAACGACAGAAACATAAGCATAAAAAACATGTTATACAATGAATAGCAACGAAGGAAGTGTATATTTATCCTTTCTACTTCGCTACCGTGCGCTTTGCGTCTTCAACATTTTTCCCTTCCCACTCGAGTTACACAGTTAGTCCCACACACGAACCCCGTGCCAAGGTAAGACTTGAACGTCACCGCACAGCCCCCCTCCCTTACTTTCATTTCTAACAAGTACGCTTTCTGACAGCGAAACTAAAAACAAATTAAAACAAATACTCGCTGGGTCAAACAGCATGATTTCATAAAGACAGGTGTCCTGACTTAATACTGGAAAACGAAAAAACCTGCCCCGTAATTTTTGAAAGCTCTTGATAAATCGACAATCCCCTACCACCAATCCCACCCACCCACCCCCAATATTAAATGAGTATGTTTGTCAATACACCTTTTCCTGTCTACCTAGCAAGTGCTTTGTTTAAACCAACCGCACGAGTTTAAGTAATAACGCCACAACCGATGGCCCCCGATGCCGACTTACAACACTACGTCCAGTGTTACCATGAAAACACTGACGTTACTAACACCATGGAAGACATCACGTTTCACCGCCAGAAAATGCAACGACAGAAACATAAGCATAAAAAACATGTTATACAATGAATAGCAACGAAGGAAGTGTATATTTATCCTTTCTACTCCGCTACCGTGCGCTTTGCGTCTTCAACATTTTTCCCTTCCCACTCGAGTTACACAGTTAGTCCCACACACGAACCCCGTGCCAAGGTAAGACTTGAACGTCACAGCACAGCCCCCCTCCCTTACAAATTAAAATAAATTTTGCCGATGTTTGTGAATTAGAACATTTTGGTGTTCGCACATTTCGCATGGTTTTGTACGTATCAAAGTCACACTTGGTGTGAGAAAAGTTGCCTGCAATTAACACAGTTAAAGCTTTCGAATTGACATGCCAAATGTACGTACACAACCATGCGAAATGTGCGAACACCAAAATGTTCTTACTCACAGAAACATCAGCAAAATTTGCAAGTTTTGAGACTCTGTCACATATTATTTACTCGTACTACCCAATCTCACAACGTTCATAAACTTTGAAATTGGTCACTCCGAACAGAGAACTTTCGAACTGACAGTTAAAAAGAAAACTCCCCGCACTTGTGTAAACCAAAACAGAATACCACAAACATGATATCACAGCGAAATGTCCCCAAAATATTTTCTTATTTTTTAAACGGATCTGAAGCTTCTTCCGCCTTTCTATTTCTCTTGTACAAATTTGAAAGGTATGCCCGCAACTGAACTTTGTTCCTGTGTCCTAAAATATCACTTTCCTCTGAAAGGCAGGACTTGATTTCTTTCATCGTTGGCGGCTTGTATCGGTCAATGTGGCCTTGGAAATGTTTATGCACCGCCTCTTTTTCCTCTGTTGTCCACGGCCTACTCGAACCTGTAAAATAATTTGCACAAGTGTAAAACATGTGTATCTAGCAAAATAAATTTGTGAGTTTACATTAAGTGTCGAGCATTGCAAAAGATAAGGCGAGATTATAAAATGTAAGTGCAATGAACTGTCAATTCTTGCGAAAGCACACGTTACATTCAATATAGTTTTCGCAACGCTATTAACAGAACCACGCGAAATGTACCACCTAAAATTTATGTGAACCGAATGCTTTCTGTTAAATCCTACCTTTAGTTTTCTTGGGACTCTCTGACCTGCGGCTGTGACCGGATTTCTTCCGTTTCTTTTTCATAAGTGATGATACTGAGGTGACAGGCAAAGGAATTTCATATTCCACCTCGTCTGAAAGAAAAACATAAATGAACACGTCTAAATGCAATGTTTTTGCTTATATGCAAGAGAAATTAATTATACATAGTGAAGGGTCAACAACATACAATTAAAAACAATGTTAAATATTCATCTACACTAAAATTTTCTTAGTCTCTCACTCCATGCGAAATGTGAAGTACATCTTTCTTTAATATTTTTGCTTGTATGCTTGTACCTGAACTATCGTCTGAAGCATCAGCGGTCGGTGGAGCAGGAGCGGAAGGAGCTGCTGTTTGTTGTTTTTTTGCTTTGGTACTTTTTTTCTTCTGCGCTTTCAGGAAATTGAAGATTTCTCTCACAGAACGACCCAGTAACATTTCCTCGTCTCGAACTCGATCCTCCACTTCATCTAACGTTGGAAGACTACCTCTGTGGTGTAATTCTTTCTTGAATATGGTCTTCATGAGAGCCACTTCAACTTCACTGAAGTGGGGACGAGTTGCTTGATCGCCTGTAAAAACATAAAAAAATGCCACTTTGTTATAAATAACATTGGCGGAGTTGCAGCAGTACCAAAAACCTGCGAAATTCAAAGGTCACACATTTTATTACTACTGTCTCATGTTTTGTACAGCCTTGTAAATGATAATTACATTCTGAACAATGTTTAAAAAAAAATAATAAAAAAAAAACGTTTAATGAAATAGTCATTACAAATATCACCCCTTTATCATCTTACACAACTTTACTCCTGACTGTTTACGCACAATTCAAGCGAAATCCGATTAATAGGTTTCTTACCCAGCAGTCGTTGCTCCGTCTCTCTTATGACGTCCACTTCTCCCTCTCCGTCTGATTCTTCAACATCACCTGCGAACAGCATAGACGGGTATCAAATTAACTCCCAATTACATATACACGTCATTTTCGCGCCAAACTGAACTGTGTGTTACTTCAAATCTTCTCAGCTGTAAAACATACATGGGAACGGGGTCGAAAAAAGTAGGAAAATAAACGTACTGAAACACACACATCTTAAAACATTTTTTGGG
This sequence comes from Protula sp. h YS-2021, assembly GCA_949752745.1. Classification (NCBI taxonomy): domain Eukaryota; kingdom Metazoa; phylum Annelida; class Polychaeta; order Sabellida; family Serpulidae; genus Protula; species Protula sp. h YS-2021. The sequence goes on along the minus strand of OX457025.1, from coordinate 50,753,677 downwards.
TTTTTTAACATCTCCCTGTTACAAAGTCAGCTAACTATACTTTTCAAATTTTCTTACAAATTTTGAAGTACATTTTGCACGTAAAGTGCAACATAAACCTACTTTCCGTTGGTCCACCCTGTGCAGTCACCTCGCCAATTTCCACATCCGGCAACGCTTCGTAGCCCGTTTGTTGGTATGGTTCCCTTGGCTTCCCACTGTTTATGGCAATGAGGACCTGTGCCACTTTACTCTTTTCGACAATGTCGACCGGTAATCTGTAGTAATCCCTATGAACCCTTATGTCGTGACCCATGAAATTTGCCAAAAAGTCCTGCTCTACGTGCGGCAAGTTTAACACTTGCGACATCGTTGCAAGGTGTTTTCGCATGTTTGTTGAATTAAAAATGTTCAAGTCGGTAAGGCCTGCTTCCACTGCTACCTTTTTTACCGCGACGTGCCCCTCCATCGGTGTGTTATAATTTCCGGGACGTGCAAAGACATAAACCGAGTTCTTGTGGACGTACTTTTCGCGTAGCTTCAGCAGCAGCTTGATGTTTTCGTGCATATCGTTTGTTAACAGCACCGATATTCGTCTAGAGCATTTCCCCAAGAACTCAATCCTGATCAATTTGCTTGCCAACTGCTTTTCGAATTCCTGCATTCCCGCTAGATATTCGGGATCTGGCTCTGATGAAATTTTCAGACCGTCAGTTAAATCCTTCAATAGCAACCTTTCGACCTCACCACTGCGTTTTCTGTTGAACATTATCACCTGTGCGAGGGTATACACCACGACTTCCCTATAGATGTCTTCTTTCGCCGGTTTCGTATGAAGTACCTTCATTCTGTTCGATATGTGTTGGAAAAACTTGTCAATGTCTTGAAACATTGGCAGAATTTTTCTCTTGTTAAATTTTCGTCGCTTTAGCAGGAAGTTAGCTCGTCTGGACAAACATGTGTAATAACGATCGAGCACAGAATGGAACACAGAGGCAATCTTGTTTTTCGAGTAGTCTCCATTTCGTAGGCAATGCATCTCGTATTCGGTTGCAAGGGTTCTTAAGAGTTCCTCCTAATCTCATAACCGCCGATGGATGGCTGAATTCTTCTTGTGATGCTGGTCCTTCGTCCTGGGACATTTTAATAACGCTCTCCATTAGCCTGTAGTGGCCAGGGTGGACTAGGTCTTCACTGCTTACGAAAACATCGGGATATTTCTCGCGACACAGCTTAAGTAACTTTGCCAAAGCTATGACGGGTTGTGTTATCATACTTTGCGCCTTCGACATATGACCATGTTTATCGGATAAAAATTCCATCAGCTCTAGCAGCAACTTGTCGTTCTTTATGATCTCCGTCGTATGACACGGGTGCATGCGTGCCAAAGCCTTTTTAACAGATTCAGACTTGGTGTCCACTTGCATCATTTTAGCTCTTGCCTCAGGAACAAGTCGTTTTCGCGTAGTTTTTTCGGGCGTATCAATTTTCTCTCCTTTTTCCCGTCGATCTGCATTTTGCTTACATTCCCTCCTTTGATGACGTGCGAAGTTTTCTTTCGTTATCATTGCCTTGCAGTATGGACACAACAGGTACTCTTTTTCTTCAGTCGCTTTCTCCCTCTTCCTCATGGTGTTTCGGTATTTGACAATTAAGTCTTTCAACCCTTTCTTTTTGGCCTGTTTGTTGTACCAATAATCTCCCAATTTTCGAATTCTATCCCATTCCAATGCACGACAACGCTTGTCTTTGATTTCTTTTATAACTTTTATTTCGTCTTCGTTTCGATGGACGCCTGTGCAATGTTCGGCTACACGTGCAATCAATTTGTGACAGAAGAAACAACAATGCTTTTTTTTACTGGCTGGGTCCAGTCTTGGTAGATCGAAATCACTATCCGCAGTTGCTACCGTTGAAGATTCAATTGCAGTAGCTGGTTCTGTATCCGAGGTTTCGCTTCTTAAAGCTGATGGTGTTGAAACCGTTCGTTTCGCTGACTTGCGACGTGATTTCATTGGGGTCGATGTGACGGGCGTAGATTCGGATCTGTCGGTACTTGAACTAAACATCGGTCCCTCTGTTGTGTCTTTTTCTCCAACAGGCACCGATGGGTCCTCCATCTGACCGTGTTCGTCGCCTGAGATCTCGCTACTTTTCACTGATCTGCGAACCGTTGCTTTCGCCGCTTTTCCTGGAGTTGTGACAGGGGTTTCATTAGACTCACTGCTACTTGTAGTAAATGTATGTTTTTTTCCTGGTAACCTTTTCTTTTTCGCAGTGGGTACGGAGTCTGAATCACCATCATGAGCGTGGCCAGAGCTTCTGACGGACTTGGGCTGTAACTCCGACTTTGTAAGATATTTCTGTCTCCCTCTTTTGTCTTTCTCTGGCGCCGATGAGGCTTTCAATTGACTGTGTTTGCCACCTGATCTCTGGCTACTTTTCACTGCTGGTCTGCGAACTATTGCTTTTGCACCTGATCTCTGGCTACTTTTCACTGCTGGTCTGCGAACCGTTGCTTTCGCTGCCTTTCGTGGAGTTGATGTGATAGGGGCTTCATCAGACTCCTCATCACTGCTACTTGAACTAAATTTATGTTTTTTTCCTGAGAGCCTTTTCTTTTTTGGAGTGGGTACGTAGTCTGAATCATGGTCACGATCGACGGAAGAGCTTTCATCGGACTGGGGCTGTAGCCTTTTCTGTTTAGGGCGAATTCGCAGTGAGAAACTCTTTGGCTTTTCTATCTGGGCCACTGATACGGGAGAACTGTTTTCTATCTGAGCCATTGGTACGGGAGAACTTAATACCGATGAATCTGAGACGTGTTGTTCAACATTCGGTTCTAACGGAATGACCTCTCTTAGGGACACCTCGAACACCTCAGGATCACAATCTTTTCCCGCCTCTGCAATAAATATATTAACCTAAAATAGCACTGAAATTCAGACAAAGAAATCATGGCAAATGCAAAGCAAGTCATTTTTACACAAGTAGGACAAAATACTACCATACCACAGCGAATGTAACCCCCTCTCATATGTTTGCATCATGAGCTGGTTACTTCAATTTGTTAATAACATTAACTGCAAATGCTAAACCTCATATCGCACTTTTTGGTTAAAAAATAAACATTGTTGTGTATCAACATGTCGCAGTGAAACGAACCGAATTTAAAAAAAAAAAAACCACAGCAGACTCCAGATTTAGGGCACCAAGTGGCGAGTGCTGAAACTGAGTTCAATCTATCTTTTTTTTTCTTTGAGAAAGGGGCGGGGTGAGGGGGGGGAGAAGGTTGCAACCCACCATAGCCCCCTAATTACACCAAGTACACATTTTTGATTCTGGTGTATCAACATATTGCAGTGAAACGAACTGAATTTTGAAAAAAAACCACAGCAGACTCCAGATTAAGGGTACCAAGAGGTGAGCGCTGAAACTGAGTTCAATCTATTTTTTTTTCTTTGAGAAAGGGGCGGGGTGAGCGGGGGGGGGGAAGGGAAAGTTGCAACCCATCGTAGCCCCCTAATTACACCAAGTACACATTTTTGATTCCGGTGTATCAACATATTGCAGTGAAACGAACTGAATTTTGAAAAAAAAACCACAGCAGACTCCAGATTAAGGGTACCAAGAGGTGAGCGCTGAAACTGAGTTCAATCTATTTTTTTTTCTTTGAGAAAGGGGCGGGGTGAGGGGGGGGAGAGGGAAGGTTGCAACCCATCGTAGCCCCCTAATTACACCAAGTACACATTTTTGATTCTGGTGTATCAACATATTGCAGTGAAACGAACTGAATTTTGAAAAAAAAAACCACAGCAGACTCCAGATTAAGGGTACCAAGAGGTGAGCGCTGAAACTGAGTTCAATCTATTTTTTTTTCTTTGAGAAAGGGGCGGGGTGAGGGGGGGGGGAGAGGGAAGGTTGCAACCCATCGTAGCCCCCTAATTACACCAAGTACACATTTTTGATTCTGGTGTATCAACATATTGCAGTGAAACGAACTGAATTTTGAAAAAAAACCACAGCAGACTCCAGATTAAGGGTACCAAGAGGTGAGCGCTGAAACTGAGTTCAATCTATTTTTTTTTCTTTGAGAAAGGGGCGGGGTGAGGGGAGGAGAGGGAAGGTTGCAACCCATCATAGCTCCCTAATTACACCAAGTACACTTTCTTCATTCTGGTGTATCGACATGTTGCAGTGAAACGAACTGAATTTTGAATAATAATAAACATAGGCATCGGAGATGCAGAGCCTTCAGCCAATAACAGCTACATCACTGTGGTCCAGTTACTCTTTTGAAATACCGCCCGGATAAAAACAACATACAAGGTGCAACGGATGAAGCGGCGGACGGGTGTTTGCACATTTACACTATATATACTTTCTTCCTGTAAAGTTTCGTGAAGCTCCGATAAATAGTTTTTGAGATATCGCCCAGACAAAAAAATTTACGGACAGACGAACGGACAGACCGATAGCAATAGCTCCCTACTAACACCAATATTACGTCCTGCGATTTTGTGAAACAAGCCGTTTGGGTGTGGGGGCGGTCTCGCCAGCAATAATGTCTTCGTTTAACGGTATTAATATTTTTCTGACCACTACACTTTACCACTGCACAAATGCTCAATACCAGCGAAATGGACATCGCATAAAAACTATTTTACTTACCACCTTTTGTTTCTTCTGTCAGCGCGCAAAACCTTTCCAAGACATGGTGCTGTTGCTCTTGCATAAGGTCCTCCTCCCTTACAGCTGTTGATGGAATAGGCCGCTGCCGAGATGTTACGGGTGCACTACAGGTCGTCAAGTGCTCTAGAAATTCAGGATCAGGTTCGGCGTCATCACGCAACATCTCAGAAAATGATAAATTTGGAAAAAAGTTTTGCTCTTGTGCTGTTGTAGCTTGTGGCTGACAAAGTTCATGGCTAGTTTGCTCCTGCCCCTCCCCCTCATCACTTGCTTTGGCCAAGACATCTGCTGAAACAAAAGAAATAAAAACAAAATGCATTTCTAAATATCTTTTCCATATAAAACACACTCAACATGCGAAACGCGATATTGCTATGTTTTAGACTTGCACTTAACCTGGATGGTTTCGCTTGCTTGACGTCCTCATCAGTTTACAACCATACCGTAAAATGTATTATATTGTATTAAAGCATACAGCTAAAAAAAAAATGAAATACGTAAAACCTACCCAAAATAGCACTTGTATCTACTGTTTGCAGTGAAGACCTGGGTTCAATGTGGGAAAAAGTTATGCCTTCAGGTTTCAGTCCTTCTACCACATCCCTCACAACACATGTCGCAATTTCCTGTCCCGCAAATACCTCCGCATCTACCCCTCCAGGCCTCTGTACCATCCTGCAAACAAGTCCGGCAGCTTCTACAACAAAACAAAATGACAGACATGAGAGTTACACAAGCAAATGGTAAATGCATTTATGTGATATACGCGAAACCAGATGCACTGCACACTTTTTTTATGTTCAACTTACTTGATAACACATCTAAAATGAGAAAGAAACAAAGCCAATAAATAACTCTGAGTTACCTTGTTGATTAAAGTGCAAGGCGAAAAGCGCTGTATTTTAATTGATAACAAAGCTAAATACGACTTACCCATTGCATTTGCAAGGTAGGTATTCCCTGGTTGGACCGTGTAAGTACCTTCCGTCTTGTGGGACAACTCAAAGATCTTGACTGGTTGAGGTACAGGTTTCACCACTCCTAAAAAAGTTAAAAGGATTTTGAATTTAAGTCATATTTTAGTTTCTTTCCGAGCATTTTTCGTGGGCGCAAACACAAAATTATTTGGAACAGCGAAATGGGCTGCAGTTGCAAACCCTAAAAACAAAAATAAGCAACACACGAGGTGACCACTTTAAACACAGCTGGGCAACAGAACATCTTATGCTTCAATAGTTAAAAAAAAATACACTTACCAAGTAATTTGCCCTCAAACGACTCTGTAGCACCCAATTTCGCATCTTCAGCCAGTTTTGTGTTACTAAAATGTGTAGCTGCCCCCTCTTTCTTTGACTTGCTAGCAAACTTTTGTAAAAGGGCACCAACGCCCGTAATAACGGTATCGCTTCCCGGACTACATTCAAAAGTGTCCCTGTCTTCTGTCTCACGCCTTCCCCTTGCTGCTACGGGAACATTTTCTGAAAATGTATCACATTCTAACTACATAAGCGAAATGAGCAGCACATCAAAGCTGGACACCCTGGATTGCATTTGTTTTGCAAACTCTAAACCACTGCGGATTCGCACGACAGAGACTGACAACTTCACGTGAAATCCAAATGCCAACTACGCTTAAAGAGACCATGTAGCGGCCAGGAATAACCTTTACATTCAATCTTCAATTCAAAGCTGTACTCACAAAACTCTTTCAATCACATTCGGAAGACCTGGAGGGCCACTACTGCTGTTGCCCTACTTGAATTTTGCACGTGACATCCTGCTAAGGCAGTGCTTAAGCAATGCCTAAGCAGGATTTCACATGCAAAATCCAAATAGGATAGCAGCAGTAATTGCCCCCCCCCCCCAGGTCTTCCGTAATCACAGCAGTGATAAGCAGTCCTTTTCGCCGACAACCATAATGCAAGAAAAAAGTTTTGAATTCTTTAAAATGCCAGCACCCGATTCCCTTGACCAAATCTGCACTACTGCTACATATGTCAGGATACTCCTTCCGACACACCTCAGCAACAATTCTTACCCTTTATAAATGCAAAAGCATCACTTACCCAGCGACTTCTCATAAGACGCCCCTTGAACAGCCGATTCCGCATTCGCTGTGTCTTTTTCGCCCTGCGATGAATGTGTGTGTGCCCCCTCTTCCCTTTTCACCGATCTCTCACAAAGCTCCTTTGACATGATATCAACGCCCGTAATGACGCAATCGCTGTCCGAACTACGTTCTTCGGATTGCGCCACCCCCTCCCCAACGGTGACCGTAACGTCTGTGTCACGGCTTCCGATTGCAGCAACGGGGACATTTTCTGAAAAAGTATAACACTGGTATTACAAACGCTAAATCACTGAATTCGTACGACAGAGACACTGACAACTTCACATCAAGTCAAAACAGCAACTAAATTTGAAAAGACCATGAAGCGCCCAGGAATAACCTTCACATTTCATCTTCAATTCAAAGCTGAACTGTACAAAACTCTTACAATCTTAGCAGTGGGCACCGATAAGCAGTCCGTTTCGCCGACAACCACAACGCACGAAAAATGTTTTGAATTCTTTGAAACGTCAGCACCTGGTTGGCTTGACCAAATCTGCACTAGTGCTACATATATCCCGATACACCTTCCGACACATCTCAGCAACAATTCTTACCCTTTATAAATGCAAAAGCATCACTTACCCAGCGACTTCTCAGACGACGCCCCTTCAACAGCCGATTCCGCATTCGCTGAGAGTTTTGTGTCTTTCTCGCCCTGCGATGAATGTGTGTTAGCCGACTCTACCCTTTTCACTGGTCTCTCACAAAGCTCTTTTGACATGGTTTTAACGCCTTGAATGACGCAATCGCTGCCCGAACTACGTTCTTCGGATTGCGCCACCCCCTCCCCAACGGTGGCCGTAACTTCTGTCTCATGGCTTTCGATCGCTGCAACGGGGATATTGTATGAAAATTCTGTGCAAGCGAAATGAACACATGTTTTAAAATTAATTTGAACTCTGTGATTTCTTCCAATGCCAATGTTTCATTCTAATGTAACAGCCGAGTCATAAACTATGACGTCCTTATTTAATCCTTGAACAATTTAAAGCTTAGCCGCACAGGACATGCATGTTCAAAATTCTGACAACAGTCCGTTTCGCTCCAGTCTTACAAGTTCCGGTTCAGGAAAATAACGAAACTGCCCTTCGGATCACACCCACAGACACACAAAAAAAAAGATGTCGAATGAAACGAGAAATACGCGTCAAGCAAAATATATGTTGTATATTCGTCCATCTGTTATTACCTGAAATCGACGCAGGGATATTTTCCGCTGCTTTCTTAATCTGGCTACAGGCTTGGTTAACATCCGAACTGTCATCACTATCTTTAACCGGTCCCCCAACAATTTCACCCACAAAATGGGTCAAGTGGCTCTGATCCCTGCGGCATAACCTCTTTGCGGCTTCTGCCCAGGCCTTGATATATCCCTTCCCGGGGTTTTTACACACCTCTTCTGCAGAAAAAAATGACGGAATACTTAATCATTCCACATTTCATTCCATACAAGTTTAGACGCACATAAATCATTCCCAAAAACCATGCGAAAACACACTGTGCGTAAAGGAAAACGATACTTTTTTATCATTCCAAGGCGTGAGCACAAAAATGACACGGACACAATGGTAATTTAAGTTTGTGTTCCACGCAAGTTACAGAGAGAACAGATACCGAAGAGAAAATTTAAAAATAGGTGTTATACGAATAAGTACAATCTCGCATATACAGTCCGTTTAGCAATGAGAACGTGCAACTGGCAATACAGGGATTCGGCACTTCATCTAAAATACTGAAAAATACAAGTCCTTTTGGGTCTGATGCTTCCAGTTAGATAATCGAACCTGCAAACTAATGAAGCATTAGCATGCAAAACTCAACGGAAACGGGGATTTGCAAACCATAAAACGACAAAACAGACATTTAACCCAATCACCGGGAAGGAAAAAAATCGAACAAGTATAATCTCGCATATACAGTTCGTTTAGCAATGAGAACGTGCAACTGGCAATACAGGGATTCAGCATTTCATCTAAGATACTGAAAAATACAAGTCCTTTTGAGTCTGATGCTTCCGGCTAGATAATCGAACCTGCAAACTTATGAAGCACTATCATGCAAAACGGAGATTTGCAAACCGACATTTAACCCAATCACAGGGAAGGAAAAAATCTGTCATTTCTTAATAACATATTACCAATTCCCACAGCCATAGGAAACGGTTTGAGCTTCCTGGGATCGGAAACTTTCTCCGGACTAAAAATGAAAGAATGTTTTGAAATCATGGATCACTCTCAGCTGCTGTAAGGACGTCACTTCTGTCCTTGTCAAGTTTTTTTTTCAGTTATTACAGGAGCAAAAAAAAAAATGTTACGATACACTGGTCTTTCAACTCTACAAAAGTATAATTTCTGCGAATAGGACGTCATCATTCCACAAGAACACGCAAAAACAAAAGGGAATCTAAATCAAACTGGTTGTACAGGACGTCCACGACCTGGAAAGGAAAGCAATAGAAAAAAAGTTTAAGAACTTACGCAAAGTCAAAACCGCAAAACGAGACTTCTATACTTCCGTCAGGGTCCCGGCCTTCCACATGTGCAGGCCACCACTTCCTTCTATAGATGTGAAGCACAACGTCACCTGTTCTGTAGCGCTGCAGATCAACGAACTGTTCTTGGACCTTGGTCTTTTTAATCCACCCTTTTTTCCGCGGCATCTGTGAAAGCAATAAGAGAATGATCATTAGCTGAATATATTGGGAATTTGAAATAACGACAACACAATCCATAAATCTTAGCGAAACTAACCGACAAGTGACCGGATACATTTGGTGTAGCATTGTGATTTTCTTTTTCTTTCTTTTTTTTTTTTACTGCTATGGCCATATCGGGGCCCCCTGCCACATTATTCTGATATGGGGCATTCAAAATCTCTCTAACCGTGGAGTCCCTCACGGAGTAGCAAGAAGGAATCTCAATCTTAGGTATGACCCGACAGCATGAGCTATAACTGCGCGAAATTGACCTATTTTTTTTTACATTCTAAGAGATCATCCATGCCGTTTTTTCTTCTATCATTACATCCTAATCCCACCTGAATTCAGCCGAAACGCAAAAGTTTTTCCGAAAAAGTCTAAGTGCGTATTGGCTTATTCTTTTAAGCGTTCAAGGTGGAGGGGGAGACAAAGCATCCGGACTGCGTTCAGGGTAGGGGGTTTAAAATTGGCAAAAGTCTGTGTACGTATTAACAGGGCTGGAAATTGACGGGGATCAGAGACCCTCCTTTTTGGCTACCCAGAGTCCGACTCAGCCGCAAAAAATCAGGTCTTCTTGCGCCCTATGTTATCTTAACACGGTTCGGATCCTCCCTAAATAGCTTTGGACCCTTTTTCAAAGTCCTAGGTCCCAAGGACCCGGACCAAAAGAAGCTAGTTTCCAGCAGTGGCCACTTACAAAAAATTGTAAACCAAGAAATCCAAGAAAAGACAACATCGACAGCATTTTCAAGCGAAACTGAGCAACAATTTTCTGAGCGAACATTTCTAGACACATAAATCCGTAAAATAAAAAGATATGTTAGCTCAGAATGTGCCGTCCTCACAATCAAGCCTGTATTTTTACAGCAGTATCTTACACAAAAAAGTGCCACAAAACACACCAAACACGCTAAAACAACATTTTCTCGTGATTCACAAAATCACCGCGCTTTTAACATTTGTGTATTTACCTTTCAGGTGTATCCTTATTAACTTTGTATCCACTTTTAATTTTTCAAAAATTATCCACATGTAACCTGGAAGCTTTCTGCATTGAAAGTGACGCCACCAAGAACAAAGCCGCGCGCATACACCTCGTGACAGGTTAATTTGCATACTGAGTAAAAAAAAAACATTCAACTTCATGTACACAGTGTAGTGTTTCGCAGATAATTTCATTCCAAACCTTACAATATTTTTTATAAACTAACACAAACTAAAAAATATCACCAAACAAGCATTTTAATGGCAGAAAAACCTTGACAAAATAACGGATTATTTCGCGCGCAAACAGTAACAAGGCAAGTCAATCATAAAAGTAGTGCACACACAATTAAAACAGCGCTCAATAATATACAGTCAGCCTGTCATGAGCGTGGGAACCTCGAGCTTTTAGCCCGTTCAAAGATCAAAGCAAATCTACTGCGAAATAGAGCTTCTGATACGTGTTTGAATTGGCAATTCCGAAGGAGGACGGGGGCCTGGATGGAGAGGGGGGGGGGGATCTGAGAAGCATATATGGAAGATAAATATGACATTTTTCGCGTGTAAATAGTAAAAAGGCAAGCCAATCTTAAAAGTAGTGCTCAAACAAATAAAACAGCGCACAATAATACACAATCAGCCTTTCACATGTGCGTGAGAATCTCTCGCTTTAGCCCGCTGACAGATGCAAGCAAATCAACTACGAATAGTCGTTTCGGTGTGTTTATCAACTGTCAATTTCGCAGTTGGCGTGTACAAGAGAGGCGGAGGAAGGGTGAGGGGGATCTGGCCGTCAAAATTTTTTTTCACTTCTAGACTTTACCAGTGCATTTCGCTTTTTTGGGGAAAGGGTGGGGTTTTCCCCAAATGCAACCAACCCCGTTGTTGCACCAATTTAACAGTACAAATACTACAATTGTTGGCTAAAAAAAAAAAGCCGTTTTGATCTGCCAAAACGTAAAGTCAACGTGAAACGAATCGATTTCTCTCTCTCTCTCTCTCTCTCTCTCTCTCTCTTTTTTTTTTTTTTAAATAAAGCAACTCAAGATTAAGGACAGTGAGATAGTGAAACTCAGTTAAAGCGATATTTTTTTGGATAAAGGGACGGGGAGGTTTGCACGTCATTGTCTCCCACTAGCTACACTAATTGAGCATTAGCTACACTAATGGAGGGAGGAGTGGGGGAGTCGCGCACCCTCTCTATTTGCGTTAATACAAAAATGCACTTTTGAAGTATTAGTTTCAGTCCAAGTGAAATAAGTCGAATTTGAAAAAAAAAAGACAGCACAAGATTAAGGTCACCAAGCAGTGAGAAACGAAACTCAGTTTAAGTGATATTGACGGAAAGACTGAGTGTATATTAGACTTCTACGCACATTACACACGCTTGTACACCCCAGAAAAATATCAAATGGCATCACTCAAGAACCTGCCTCTACACGGCGTAACCAAGCGAATTTGGGAGAATTTAGTGGCCACAGCACACTCAAGTTTAAGGGCATCAAATAATGAGAAACAAGTAATATTTGTGAAACACAAGCAGGCCCCAACCGTCTCCCAAATTCATAGGGGTATTAAGCGATGACGGACGGACGGACGGACAGCCCAAACCTATAGGCCCCAATCCGAAGGGTTGGGACATAATGAAAGCCAATTTCAGCGATATCCACAGAAAGAGTGGGTGTAAATAAGACATATGCGGACATAAAACACGCTTGCACACGCCAAGAAAAAAAAGTTTAAAATGAATGGTACTGAGAGTTTACAGTTACTGCATCTCACACGCGACACGCATACATGTCGCTTGCTAAACTAACATGAACAGATATGAAACTCAGATAATGCAATATTTTTTTTTTCCGAAAAAAACGGACGAGGGGGGGGGGGGGGGGGGATTTGCCCGTCATTGTATTCTCCTAGCTACACCAATGGAGCAAAACATTTTTGAAGGATTGCGTCCTGCAGTCAATAAAGCAGGCCGTTTTTAGTACGTTTATCAACTACCAATTTCGCAGTTGGCGTGTGCAAGAGAGCAGGGAGGAGGGGGGAGGAGGATCTGGCGAGAAAAATGTCTAGGTTTAACGGTGTTAATATATATTTTTTTCACTTCTAGACTTTACCAGTGCATTTCGCTTTTTGGGGAAAGGGTGGAGGGGTTTACCCCGAATGCACCCCCCTCCCACCCAGTTGTTGCGCCAATTTAACAGTACAAATACTACAATTTTTGTCTCGAAAAAACAAGCCGTTTTGGTGTGTCAAAACGTAAAGTCAATGTGAAACGAATCGATTTCTCTCTCTCTCTCTCTCTGCTTTTTTTTAATAAAGCACACTCGAGATTAAGGACAGTGAGATAGTTAAACTAAGTTAAAGCGATATTAACAGATAGACTGGGGTGAATTTGACTTGAAACACATAAAACACGTTTGCAACCCCCCCCCCCCCCCCCCACAGAAAGATACAAATGGCACAGAGTAATAACTGCATCTACTGGGCGAATCAAGTCGAAATTTGAGAAAATGTTGCGAATACAGCACACTCAAGTTAAGGCCAACAAGTAGTGAGATATGAAACTCAGTTAATGCGATATTTTTTGATAAAGGGAGGGGGAGGGGTTGCACGTCATTGTCTCCCACTAGCTACACTAATGGAGCAATATATTTTTGAAGGACTGCGTCCTGCAATGAGAAAAATAAACCGATTTCAATGCGTTTATCAGCTACCAATTTCGCAGTGGTTGTGTATTAGAGGGGAGGGGAGGGGTTCTCGCCTACAAAAATCTTAAGTTTAACGGTTTTAACATTTTTTCCAACTAACAGGCTGTACCATTGCATTTTGCTTTTGTTACAGGAGGGGTGGGAGTGGGGGCGGTGCACCCCTCTACTTGCGCTAAAGCGACAATGCACTTTTGAAGTATTATATTCAGTCAAAGTGAAATAAGAAGAATTTGAAAAAGAAGACAGCACAGTTAAGATTACGGTCACCAAGCAGTGAGAAACAAAACTCAGTTCTTCAAGTGATATTGACGGAAAGACTGAGTGTATATTAGACTTGTACGCACATGACACACGCTTGTACACCCCAAAAATATAAATGGCATCACACAAGAATCTGCCTCTACACAGCGAAAGCAGGCGAACTTGGAAGAATTTGGAGAACACAGCACTCAAGTTTAATGGCATCAAGTAATGAGACATTAAGTCAATTTCAGCGCTGGCCACAGAAAGATTGAGTGTAAATAAGACATGTACGGACACGAAACACGCCTGTTCGCACAACAAAAAGTTATAAATTGCACTGAGAGTTTACAGTGACTGCAATTCACACACAACACGCGTACATGAGGCTTGCGAAACAGACCGGCTTACATAAAGAAACCGAAAATAATATGTCAAACAAATGACTTGGTTAAAAAAAAAACAAGAATCTACGAAGAATAACAAACTCTAACGATTGCTTAATAAAATATGTGACACTTTGCTTCAGTTAAACAAAAATATGTACTTAAAAAAATGAAGTGGAAACTTTCTGGTATTATCGTCCACTACCAAAAGGGGTGTTGCCTTGCTTACCCTCAACTTTAACTTTGATTTTTGAGATTTATAGGCTACAAACAAAACAATAAATAACTTTAAAACGTATTTGCGATATTATTCTTCCTGTTTTAAATACAATTATACGGATATGCCACCCCAGAATCTACTAAAATGTAGGCCAAAAAGTAGACAACCACCTGGGGCCGGGTCCATTCCAACACGTGGTCGCGCTCCCCTGACACATGTGCTAGCACCTGATTGGTTGAAATGTGATATAAAAATAGATTTCACACAGATCGAAAGATGTGTACGTCTTCTGATTGGCTCTCGTTCCACGTGCTTTTCTCACACAGAGTTCATGGTAGGTAGCCACCTATATGTTGGTGTGAGAACTATTTTACACAGAAATTTTGAAGGTCTCTGTAAATTTCTGCGAAATAGGCATGTGGTCTCAGGTGAAAGAGCACGTCCTGTTTCGCAAAATGAGCCCCTTACACAGATTTGCGAAACGGACGACCCGACCAAAATGCGAAACGGACCGAAATTCGGTCCGTTTCACTTTAACATTGCAACGTGATACACACCAATTCGTCTTGTTTCCCGACGAAGCCGCATCCACACGTACATACGGACGACGGATACCCCTCTATTGATACGATAAGACCAGCCCGACATAGTCGGCTGGTCTAAAAAGCACAAGCCGTATGCAAGGCCGCTTAGGGATGCATCATACCAAAAATACATGACATCGAATCAAAATTGTAGGAGTAGATGCATTTTGAATTATGTTAGAAATTTTTGCTTAAAAAATTCCCCAAAAATACAAAAATTATTCGATTGACTAAAAAAGCACAAGCCGTATGCGCAACCCTTTAGGGGTGCCTCATACCAAAAATAAATGAAATCGGATAAAAAATGTAGGAGGAGATACGTTTTTAAATTTTTTTCTTCAAACATTCGCCAAAAATTAAAAAATCAACCTATCGACTAAAAAAGCACAAGCCGTATGCATTACCCATTAGGGATGCCTCATACCAAAAATAAATGACATCGGATCAAAATTGTAGGAGGAGATGCATTTTGAACCAAAATTTACTAAATAAACAACTAACTAACTAACTAACGGACCCCACATGCAAACCGTTAGGAATACCCCAGCTTACGTTACACGTAAGCTGGGCTAAAAAGCACAAAATGTATGCCCGACTCCTTACGGGTGCCTCACACCAAAAGTAAATGAAATCGGATTAAAAATGTAGGAGATACATTTTAAAATTTTTTCTTCAGAAATTCTTCCAAAAATTCCAAAATCACCCGATCGACTAAAAAAGCACAAGCCGTATGCACGACCCCCTAGGGATGCCTCACACAAAAAATAAATGACATCGGATCAAAATTGTAGGAGGAGATGTATTTTGAAGCGAAAGTTTACTAAATAAACAAGTAACTAACTAACTAACTAACGGACGCCGTCTGCAAACCGATGGGGAAACCCCAGCTTACGTGTAACGTAAGCTGGGCTAAAAAAAAGGTTGACACTGTCACACATACATACACTTGTCAAAAGTGATTGCACAAGACCACCAGACAGAGTCGTCTGGTCTAAAAATGACTTTATTAAACTTTATTAAAAACACAAGGCTAACGAAAACGGGAAATTGTAATTAGAATAAAAATTGAGGACGAATAATCAAGTCATAAAAGTAAAAGAACCTGGACATTCATTATTTACTTGGAGAAATCAAAATATCAACCATCCACTCAGTACACAAGGTCGGACAAAACCGCAGCCGCTTGCAACAAATTACATGCCCGCAAGATGCGCGACCTCCGTTATACATCCCATTGTGTTGTTTTAGTGTTTTCGCACACATAACTCGAAGCATTTTCAAGTGGCACGAACTAAATAGTTCTACTGTTTCCGTAAATTTTCCAATCAACGAGAGAAACAGGTTGAGATGAAATGATGAGGATACTAAAATAGACAAGGCATCGCAGAGAGCACAACCCCAACCGAAATTTCGAGTGAAAATCCAAGATGGCCACCACTGTGACTGTTTGAGGCTAAAATATGATATGTTTGGAGTGATCCCTACCCACCCGAACCGACTTATCAAGGAACATACCGTGGGCACAGTGTGATTCCACCCCGTTTCACCACCCCCACCGCCGTCCGCCTAAATGTATAAAGGCACGCCCTGAGAAATGGTGTCAGGTATGTCTATAATGTAGAACGAATGCCATCCGTTCCCCAACCACAGTCTAGTTCCTGAGGACTTCGGCCCTGTGACAGATCACCACCTGGCCTCACCACCCTACCTCACCTCACCCAATCCTCCATCCAATGCAGGCTTACCATGCAATCCCTTGTCCTGTTCTTTGCTCCCTGTTCATCTATCGTCTGGTCACCCTAGCTCAGCAACGACCTTCACTCAGGAATGCGTAGGAAGGGAGTCTCGAACCTAATGCTTCGCACCCCAAATCAGCAAAGACGTACTCCCTCCCCAGGCTCAAATGTGGTCTACCCTTGGCCCAGTATAGGGGATGTACACGATGTGCGCCCCAACTCCCCTCCCCAACCGGATCACCAACCGGACCTACAACCGGACCTACCCTGGACCCACAAAGGACCTACCTTGGACAAGGTGTCGGGGATGCACACTTTGTCAGCCCCTCTCCTCCCCCTCCGAGCTCTCGAAGGACCTACCCTGGGCCCGGTGTCGGGGATGCACACTTTGTCAGCCCCCTCCACCCTCCGGGCTCACGAAGGACCTACCCTGGGCCCGGTGTCGGGGATGCGCACGATGTGCGCCAGGTCGTTGCTGATCTGCATGTCAATGCCACGTTGGAAATTCCAGCCCTTGCTGATCCAGTGGTTGTCCAGACCCCTGCAAGACAAACACATCACTAACCCACGCGAATCTGACCGACGCGCGAATTTCATAGGACTGCGCACGTCACATACGCGCGAAATTTACATACGCGTCAATTTTACATGCGAGTCAATTTCCTAAGGTCAGCTTGAAAGCGGAGGCTTCAGCCTACGGACCTTGCAAAAATCGAACAGTTTAGAAACAAACCAGCAATAACCTTTATAGATCTGATCTATGCCTAATCTATGTTTTGCGTTGTTTATTTGTGCTCGTACGAAGAAATAACCGATTTTCCACCCATAAATTACCCATACTAGAGCGAGCAGTGCACACAAAACATAAGAGTACAGGCTCATATTTCACACTTTCAATCGATACCTACTTAGTTTCTTGTTTTTCTAAACAAAAACAAATGTCTCCCCGACTAAACCCATAATCTCCCGAAAAAATTCCTTTTTTAGTTACTGAAATAAAATATTCATTTCTGCAAACATAATCATAATTTACTGTAAAAAATTCAAAATAAACAAAACAGATGGTGGTCACTAAAACAGATATTACTGCACGTCTTTTTTATCCGAGTCTTGAAGGTGTTCGCTAAAGCGGGTTTTACTGAAGGCCCTTCTTATCCAGGTCTGAATTGGTCACTACGGTAGTTTTACTGTGCGTTACATTTTTATCCGAGTCTGGAAATTGGTCAAGACAGGCAGGTTTTACCGTACGTCTTTTTACCCGAATCCGAAATGGGTCTTACATCTTTTTATCCGGGTCTTGAAGGTGGTCTGGCTTTTTTTGCTAACTGTCATCCTCCATCCCCCCCCCCTCCCCCACCTCTAGCTATCTAATGTAGGTACAAATGTAAACACAACTCTAAACCTTTTATCCAAGGTAACGGTAACGGTCTGTACCCTAAGTGTAGTAATAGCCATGATATACTACCTTGTCGTCGTACGTTCCCATCGGCCAAAAAGCATTAGAAAGGCATTTTTCATAACTGCGCATCAGATGTCGCACCTCGGTGGGAGAAGGGGGGGGGGGTATTTCGGTGCCAAAATGGTGAGCGACTTGTCACAACACAAGATATCAGATGACCCACTATAAATGCGAAAAATGCTTCCAGGCACTGCAAACAATGCTAATCGATCAAAAATAGCTCCATATATGGAAGATCTTGGCAACCGAAGCAAGTAGGCGGCGAAAAAAATCAATAGCTAGACCTACTGAGACCTATAAATTTCAGGCAGTAACAACTACCAATGGACCGACAGTAATGCTGTTACTGTTTTGAAGCATTCTAAAGAATGCAGGAACACTCGAGAATCTTCTGGAAAACGCTGAAATCCTCAGCGTAGTGAACAAGTATGCCTAGTTAACAAAGTAGCTAAAAATGGGGAGGCGCGGGGGGGGGGGGGTAGGATGTTGACGTTATGGACCTTTCTTGATTTTATACCAATTTAATAACGTTTAATCAAAACCGGGTGACTTATCCGAGGAATAACCACACCAAGTTTAAAGTCGATTCGACTTTCCGCTATCGAGATATTTTGCTGAACATCAGATAATGTTTTTATGCGTCAAAATTTGAAACAATCGTCTGACTGAACCAAGGAATACCCCCATAAAATTCTAAGTCGATATGACTTTCCGTTATAGAGATATTGTGCATACAAGATGACCATGTCAGGGCAAGTATACTTACACTGAAAATTTTCAGTGTAAGTATACTTACACTGAAAATTAGGCGTGAAAAAATTAAAGATACCCTGAAATGAATGTTAAAATCGTGATGAGCAAATCCCCACCAATAGTGCTTTTAAATTGCAATTATACTTAAACGGTCAGAACATATGCTGTTATTATCACATCACAAGTGGTTTATTGTAACTAAACAACCATTGCAGGTACCTTACTGTAAATTGCAATTATACATGAAAGGTCCTCACATGATCTGTAATTGTCACATCACAGGTTTTTTTATTGTAACAAAACATCTATTGAAGGCATATTGCAATTGTTAATTAAATTTTGTGCTAAAGTCTTTAATTATTAAATCACAAGTAAATAATTGCAATTCAAGATTCTCTGATGGCATTAAATTTAAATAACTAACTTGTGATAAATTTGCAATGAACTGAACCGGAGTTGAACTTTCCGTTCCCTTCCCAGTGCTGCTCCGGTGCTCCGAAATTCTCATAGTTATTCTTCGCAAGAAGTAGACTTTTTTTCTGCTCTTTCTTGGACGAATAGAGCTTTAAAAGTTCCTCTTTAGAGCGACTTTCTTCGGAGTCACCTATTGTCGCAACAGACTTGGTTCATAACTAGTTCATACCTGAAATTCTCGAGGCGAAAGCGGCGAATCCAAAAAACAACAGAAAACGACTCGGGCTTAAAAAGTAGGATGTGGAATGTGGAAAAAGTGACCAAGAAACAAAATGCTGAAAATGACCCGACAAAGTACTATGTGCCCATCGAACAAATGTTTGATGTGGCTAGAGAGGCGATATCACTACTGGTCATGGTGGCAGGGAAAAATGTCAGAGATTCGAAAAAAATATGCGAATGTTAGTGATCATGTTATTTTACTGTACAAATCTTTTTGTACTGAATGCGAGTTGAAGAAAAAATGTCCCACTACAAAAGGGACAGTCGTGAGACCCCTACTCACGCAAGAATTTCGGTCACGTGGTCAAGTTGACCTGGTCGATATGCAGTCTATGCCAGAAGGCGAGATGAAATTCATCATGGTCTATCAAGATCGTTTGAGTACATTTTGTGGGCTTCGGCCCCTGCCGAGAAAACGGGCAGCTTCTGTCGCGTTCACCCTTTCGGATGTGTTTCTCAATTTTGGCGCTCCCGCAATGCTCCAGTCCGACAACGGCACCGAATTTACAGCTCAGGTGGTGTCCGAGCTTAGAATACTTTGGCCAGAACTCAAAATTGTACATGGAAAACCCCGCAAACCACAAAGCCAGGGTTGAGTTGAAAGAGCAAAGATATGCTCATTGCGTGGCTCGGGGACAACAAATAAACAAACTGGACCTATATATATATATATATATATATATATATATATATATATATATATATATATATATATATATATATATATATAATATATATATATTAATATGATGACGTCACTCGCTGCACTCGTTCGTGTTACTCGCGACATGTGACATCTTTTCGGACCTACCAAGAATCAATCTCACCTAGTTTCAACTTTATTCGATGTTCAGCGGCTGAGAAATTTCGCATACAAAAGTTTTACGCTATGACGTCATACGCCTGCCCTAATCACGTAACATGCGTCAAAAGTTGATAGAACCGTCCGACAGACCCAAGGAATACCCATATCATATCATATCATATCAAAGAGTCATTTATATTGCGCATATTCAGCTACTATGCGCTACAATAGTAACTAATGTCAGCCATAATCCTAGAAATAATAACATAGAACAAAACATTATATCACAGCTAAAATTGCAGTCACGAGTGTCCCTAAAAAACAACTTTATCGTTAACTGAAATAAGCTTTCTTAAATAGATATGTCTTCAAGTGTTGTTTGAACATTCCTAAACTTGGTTGAGTTCTAATGCGAGGAGGCAGAGCATTCCACAAGACAGGAGCTGCATGACTGAATGCTCTGTCACCGTAACGTGTCCTGGACTTTGGCACACACAGGTACATGGAGTCGGTCGATCGGAGATTCCGTTCGGGGCAATACAACACAAGCTTATCACAAATATAGCCCGGTGCCTTACCATGTAGAGCTTTCCAAACTATGCACATAACTTTAAACTTTATCCTGTCTTCGACCATAAGCCAGTGTAGCTCTAAAAGTGCCTCTGAAATACTACAGTCCCGCTTCCTCTGCAACACAAGTCGGGCTGCGATGTTCATAACGCGCTGCAAGCGTTGAATCAAACACTTGGGTAGGGAAACTAGCACAGAATTACAATAATCAAGTCTAGAGATCACGTAGGCTTGAACAAGGGACTTGGTTGCATCAATGGTAAGATAGCGGCGTATTTTGCGTATCCAGTTAATGTAATACATACAGGTTTTACACACATTGTTCACATGGACGTTCATGGACAATGAATCATCAAGAGTCACTCCAAGGCTTTTGATAGACTTTGAGGATCTGATAATACTGTGACCCAAGTCCAGTTCAGACACTTCTACTTTTGACCTATTTCTATCACTACAAATAATCATAAATTCTGTTTTATCCGGATTGAGTTTTAATTTGTTGGCTGTAGTCCACTTCTCTATTGACTCAATACTTTTACTCAAGTCCGAGATGGTTTCATACTGACTATCAGGAACTCTCAGTGACAGATACTTAGACAGCCCAGTGTCATCTGCGTAACAGTGAAACAAGAGTATGAGCAACTGAAGCAAGTTGCCCAAAGGCTGAGTATAGCCAGAATACAGCCTTGGTCCTAATTTGGATCCCTGCGGCAGCGAACATTCCAAATGGAGCTTATCCGAAGAGGTCTTCCCTACTGACACACAAACACTTCTGTCGCTTAGGTAGGATCGAAACCAATCATTGGCTTTTCCACAGACACCAAAAGTGTAGCTTAAAGTGTAGCTTACCCATATAAAATTTTAAGTCAATACGACTTTCCCCTATCGGGATATTTTGCACACAAGATCTTGTTCAAAATATTTTCATCTTTTACGCGATGACGCCATACGCAACATTCGTTCGTTCTACTAGCAAAAAAAATTACAGAATCTTTCGGACCTTCAAGCCAACAATCCCACCAAATTTCAACTTTCTCTGATGTTCAGCGGCTGAGAAATTTTGCACACAAGATTTTTACGTAATGGCGTCATACACCTGCCCTAATCAAATGAGATGCGTCAAAAAGTGACAGAACCGTCCGACTGACCCAAGGAATACCAAAATAAAATTTGAAATCCATAGGGCTTTCAGTTATCGAGATTTTTGCACACAAGATCATGTTTATAATGTATACATGTTTTACGAGATGACGTCACACGCCGCATTCGTCGCTCTATTCGCGAAAATTTTTTATAGAATCTTTCTGACCCATCATGCAACAACCCCTAAAAGTTACCACTTTCTCAGATCTTCAGCGGGTGAGAAATTTCGCACTCAAGATTTTTACGTAATGACTTCATACGCCTGCTCTAAATATGTGACATGCGTCAAAAGTTGATAGAACCGTCCGACCTAACCAGGAACAAATCGATCAAATTTTAAGTCGATCCGACTTTTCGTTTTCGAGATATCTTGCACACATGTTGTTCACAACAGACTGACATCCACACACATACACACACACATTCACACACTCTTGCCCTCCCTGCGAAGCGGTGAACTGGGCCACAGTGCAAGTGTTTTTTATTACTGGGTTTGGATCAAAGTTTGGTATGGGGAAACCTCTCCCGATTTTTTTAACACGTTATAGCACTTGAGCGCAAAAAAAAAAAAAGTTTAAGAGGAAAAAAGTTATTAAAGGTTGAAGTAAAATTCTGCATCCTGCGAACTGGAAATATAGTGTTAAGTGTTTAGGAACTGAGTTATGCATCATTTCATGTGAAAAGGGAATCGGTACGAGGACGTTATGACTCATTCGCATATATATCAAAACAATGGTTTGTTTGTAAACAAAAGAGTTTACACAAACCAGTTTTAGTGAAAGAAACCGGTGAAATGAAACCAAGCAAGTAAACCATCATTAAAAGTTTACTTAAAAGCATTAGAGTGTTTATTTATTTAAAAATGGCTTTAATTTTGATACAAAAATAATTAGACAATCTTCGAAACCAGTGAAATGAAACGACCATCAAAAGTGTGTTTAAAACATTTGACTGTGTATTGTTTCTAAATGACAGATACACATGAAAATAACTTAACTGAAGATTATTTCACTTTAAATCTCAAATAATCTCAAACCGCAAAGTAAAAACCTGAAAACTCTTTCATAAAATAGAAATACAATTTACAAACATCTTTTTTCTTTATAAACACTGAACACAAGTGGTAAAAATTGAACAGTAATAGAACTTCCTCTTCAATAATTTTTTCTTTAACAATAGAACTTTTTGTTTAACAATAGAAGTCCTTGTTTAATAATAGAACCTCTTGATCAACAGTTATAGAACCTCTGTATTACGTAACTGTTAGAACTCGATAACAACCTAAACAGGTTGCGCATCAGGTCAAGTAGAAACCTGAACCTTGCCATATTATATTTACTTCTGTCCTTTAACACAAGGAACGTGCTAAACCCATATTACAACCAAATTCCAAAGAATCTAAATGCTTCTTAAACTTTTCAGCGAAATTACCATAAATGAAAATAATATCACTAATAATAAATCTTGACGAAATTAAATTTGGCAAAACTTATTATGCAATCACAATTGAGCACCACGTTAAGCAGAAACCCAAATATTGTTGCACGTTTTAAAAAGACTTCGAAAACAACCTATACGTCCGCACCCGGCAAATTATCACTTTTCAAGTGCAAGGCAAACAGACCAATAATGAAAGCGGAATATAAAGTTATGAAACAATAACAATTAATGAGTCAAGTCAAATAGAAACCTATGCAAACACGAGTCGGAAAGCAAACAAAAAATTCATAAACCAAATGTTCGCATAAGGGGTCAAGAAGAAACTTGGTATCATTTTTTTTTACCATGAAATGCAGTCTCTTCAAAAAAGACACGTGCTAAACCGATATTTCAACCAAACAGTTTTAACAAATCTCCAAGGTTAACGGTCGAGCGTACTGAACATTAATGAAAGCAGAAAAAATCACTACTTAAACTTTTATTTCTATTACTTTTAAATACACAGTCATTTCGTATATATATATATACTATACGCATATTACAACAGTCTCCGTGCTTCTTTAACTGTGGTGCTGGATGACCATTACAGAAAGCCAAAATAAATGAACACGTTACAAAACAATCACTATTTACGGGCCCAGTCTTGTAGGAACCTGAGCATGGCTGGAAATTCCTGTATATACACTGTAATTTTAAAAAGATCCAAAAATATCTCGATATAAATACCAGTGGCAATACAAGAAAGACATTCAAGTGAGAACTTGGCAACAACCGAAGCAGCCCCGTCAGGTCAAGTAAAAACCCTCATATGTGCCAGATGTTCGCTATACTCTTTTCATGTCAACACAGATGTTCGCTATATTCTTTTCATGTCACACCAGAGAAAGAATGCGCGAAGTATACTTTGAACATATCCAAATACAGTTAATTAAATTATTTGTTTAAAGACACGGCCGACCCTTAGCAGGTTACATTGTGTCCATACATGCGAATCAGTGACTAAAACAGATCCCAAAATATTTGATACAAATACCAGTAGCAACGCAAGCAAAGTCATTCAAGCGAGAATTCCATGACAACCAAAACTGCAACGTCAGGTCAATTAGAAACCCTCACATATGTCAGTTTTTTATTTAGATTCTTTCCATTTCACACGTTAAAAAGAATACGCCAAGTCCATAACATTAGCAGCAGTTTTAACATATCTATTTTTTTTTTCAACTGCGGTGCGACGTTGTTGTTGTTGTATTGTTTTTTAGATCCCTTTCAACTGCTATGGTCATATCGGGATCCCCCTGCCACATTATACTGAAATGGGGCATTCCAGCCCACCTTCTAACCCTTACATGTGGAGTGCCTCACAGGGTAGCAAGGAGGAGTCCCAATTTTAAAGTCTTAGGTATGACCCGACCGGGGTTTGAACCCAGGATCTTCCAGTCTCGAGGCGGACACTCTAACCACTAGGCCACCGAGACTGGTCGGTGCGACGTAAACACTCAGAAAACAAACAAAACCTGACTGTGTGACAGGTTATTTACTATTCCACCATATCACAATCACCCTCTTCAACGACTGCAGCTTCACGGCGTGGGCTGGGAACCACGCCATAGCCAACCTCTTCAACGACTGCAGATTCACCGTGTGGAGTGGGAACCACATCACCGCCACCCTCTTCAACGACTGCAGCTTCACCGCGTAGAGTGGAAATTACATCACCTGCAGACCCTTCGACAACCACGACTGCGGCTTCACCGCAATTATCTTGTTCACCTACGTCAAGTGGATTTAATTATATAAACAACAAATTGTGCGGAATACATACATTAAGTTCTGACATTTGTTAGCACTCCGTACATACGACATTTCAATGTTCAGTTAATTTTAGGAAGATTTACATTACGCTACATTTACGCTATACATTTTACAAATCAACTGCCAAATATGACCCACCATCATTTTCATTACCTCTCAAGGCATCTGCCAAATGCGATTGATCCCATCGTAGAACTGCTTTATTGGCTTCTACCCAACTTCTCAAATACTCTTTTGATGGTCTCTTATTGTGGTTGTCTATTGAGAAAACAGTCATAAAGGTGCGTATAATTGCTCACACTACGCGTAGTTACAACCTTTGTTCAAATTACATTGATACACGACATAATACCCACAAGAATGTACCACGAAATAGTATAAAAGGTTTAAATTAGCAGGCTGTCTTCGTTCTAATTCACTCAATAGATAATCGAAAACATTACATATAACACAGCACAGAACAGGATAAAACAAAGAACAGTTTTGAACGCATTTTCAAATAAAACAACAGGTGAAACCGTCAACTCCGAACTTGCTTTAGTTCATGAATCCTAACATGCATGGAAACTGGTATCTCAGGGAAGTTAAGACCTAGTTGGTGTCAAACTAATTTCATTACAAAACACCACGCAGTCAAACTTTAAAAGGAAGCCTCTGGAACACTATTGTATTTTTTTCCCTTTCTACATGCAAACTTTGGTAAACTTCTTAATTAGCTGATCAATTACCAATATCAGCAGATTCAGGGAAAGGTTTAACTTTCCTAAAATTGCGCAGCGTCTCCGGTCTACAAATTTATGTTATGTTACTTAATTGCGAACCATATTTTGAACAGATTTTTTTAATATCTGGGACAAGTATAAAAATTTTCTACTGGCATGTTTTGTATGCATTAATCTTCTGCTTTTTCACTATCGCTTCAATGAACACTCAATGTATCACACAGAAGATCATATTTTATCAACTGGTTATGTAGAAAGAAGGCAGAAAGAGGCGAACGATATTCGCAAAAGTAACCGGAAGTTCAATTACGTGAACTTCCACAACTACTAACTTGACACGTATTGGGTATATCGGAAATAAACAATGTGAACTCACTCGTATCTTTCGAAGCCAACGAATGTGTACATTATGGCCTTTTCTCCTTCTATCAACGATTCCACCTGACATGGCCACCATTTGTTTCTGAACAGCACAAGAACAAAATCCCCTGGCCTGTATTTAGACAGGGGAATAGCTGGTTCTTGCGGCCTGTCATTCCTCTCTCGTCTCGACAACTTCCACTCCTTCTTTCTTGGCATCTGACAATACAAGTTAGTTAGTTAGTTATTTGATTGGTTTAACGACACCGCCAACCTGTTGCAGGTCATATTGTGTCATTCCTGGTCTGACAATACAAAAGAACGTGCCTATTGCTCTGTAAGGGCCACGTTTATGGATATGTATGGAGTGCTTTTTTAAACGCGGTATAAAAATGAAGAAAATAAGGATTGATACACCCATACAAAACGCAAACTCTGCATTGAGGAAGAACCTTGAGTTTTCAACGACACGACTTGTATTTCGACTTGCAAGAATCAATCAGATGTTTTAGGAAAAGACGCACCTGCCCTCAAAACATGCAAAACACCTTTTATACTATTCTTCAAGTGTATGTGCCACAGATACATACAGGGCCAGTTTTAAACTGTGTCAATAGAATAAAAAAAACGACAAACATATAAAACATAAACACTGTGTGTAGAAAGAACCTACACTGATCCTGTGTATCATAACCCTACGACGGAGACATTTCATAGCATGTAAAAAAACGTTTGATCTGTTTATTGATCTATCAGGTGATTTAGGAACCTGCAGAAAGCATTATTATTATCCGTGGTGCGGGAGTGGGGCGAGGGATGGCGCACTTTGTCAATAGGGTTGTAAAATAATAAGCTATGAAAATTATTAAGTCAGCTCATTTTAACAATCAGATGGCCACGAGTACTCACACTTTATTCACTAGAAAAAACACACGGTTCGTGCTTAACATTACTGACAAGTACAAAGGGTGAAAAAACAAACACGAAACTATTTTTGCATGTCTCTCCGAGTTCATGCTTTACATTACTGATAAGTAAAAATGATCTTGCTAAACTGACAACAGTACATAACAAATAAAAACATGCACAAAAGGTTTGATATAGTCACTTGGCATTTCAGCCAAAGTAAGAACCTAATGAAAGCGAATCGGGGGATGGGTAACTTTGCCGCCACGTGTAGAAACGGAATATCATCGGAAATTTGAAATATTTTAGCAAGACGTGTGCATGGAAACAGTTAATACATGTGAGATACACACTAATTTGACAGCCCAACGTTCGAAATCTAGTTTTAAAGCCTGAAATAATCTGCTTTCGTGATGTACCAACAGATAATGGCAACTCCCCAAACGTTATAGTCAAACAGGAACCTTCGGCAAAATACACTTAATTCGCTGCTAAACACTGCTTTGAAATAAACGAAATGATTTAACAAACATACAAAAACTTAAACTGTCTGTGGAGTGAGAACCTAACTTTACCAGCAACTACTTTCGGAAACATTTGCACAAAAATATATTAGAAGCGAAAACCTATACAAGAAGCGTATTGAAATAAAACTTTTTTCCCAAGTTAACTTGAACTGCGCGGAATGCGACCCAGAAGTATTACTTGCATCGGCCATTCTAAAAATAATTTGCAACAAACCCAATTAATCTGTGGACAAATTTTAACATTTTTGACAATCGCTAAAAAATCTGTGGCAGTACGCAGATTTAAAAAAAAATTAACAATTCAACAGTCATTCAATGATTATAAACATACACAATGTGTGTAAAAATCCTGATATATCACCCATCAAGGAAAATGAGACAATAGTTTCACATTTCGACCTACATATCTCGTCAACTAACTGTCATGTGAACTCACTGTTTCTTTATAAAAATTAAATCTTACCTTACAAAACCTGTGTTCCCAAAAATTTTTTAAAAATATCCTGACTTTTCACAACACTACGTGATGGCGGCTTGCAAAGTGGCACGTGACGCTGCGACGCCTTCCCACAATGCCCAGGTATCTAATTAGCATACAACTCGATTCAGATGTACAATTTACACGCGAGGTCCGGACTAAACACGTGAAGAAGCCACCAAAGCCCAAACACAAGATGACAAAGCAACAAAGAAATGTCGGCACTGCGGAAGTGCACATAAACGCTGGAAACAATTCTGTAAGGCCTATGGTAAAACATGTGGTAAGTGCAACAAACTCCACATGCCAACAACTGAGGAAATACTGCCCCGCCTTTCTAAAGCGAAAGTATTCTCCGTCCTTGACGCATCCGACGGATACCATCAATGCGTACTAGATGACGAAAGCAGCTACCTAACAACGTTTTGGACACCGTTTGGCCGGTACCGCTGGCTACGAATGCCGTTCGGAATAAAGCCCGCAAGCGAAGAGTATCAGCAACGAAAGTCCGAATCGCTCAGTGGAATTCCTGGTCTCCAAATTGTTGCCGACGACCTACTTTTATACGGCGAAGGCAATACCGTAGAAGAAGCAATTCAGAGTCATAACCAGAACCTCGAGAAACTACTCGAACGATGCCGTGAGAAGCAGCTGAAGCTCAACCGCAAGAAAGTAAAGCTCTGCCAAAGCGAAGTGTCATATATAGGACATTTGCTCACGCAAAATGGTGTTAAACCAGATCCAGAGAAGGTTCGCTCTATTACAGAAATGCCGCGACCAACGAACGTCAAAGAAACACAGCGCTTCCTAGGATTTATAAATTACCATGCCAAATTCCTTCCCCACTTATCAGAAGTGTGCGCACCACTCCGACGTCGAATGGAACTGGAAATCTCAGCAGGAAGACGCATTCAAAGAAGCAAAACGACTCGTTACACTAGAGCCCGTCTTAGCCTATTACGATGTCAAGCCCGTCGTAATACAATGCGATGCGAGTGATAAAGCGTTAGGAGCAACTGCTTTTACAAGAGGGCAAACCAATCGCATTCGCCTCTTGTAAAACAGTTGCTCCTCACGCTTTATCACTCGCATCGCATTGTATTACGATGGGTGAAAGACTTCTGGAATTACCGTGAAGAAATTACAGTGCAGAATGGCATTCTGTACAAGGGACTGCGTGTCATAATACCAAAACAGCTACGCCCAGAAATGCTTCCCAAAATTCACAGAAGCCATCTAGGAACTGCAGCCTGCATCAGAAAGGCAGCCGATTCGTTATTTTGGCCCATTATGCGCAGTGACATAAAAAACCTTGTCGATAACTGTCATGTGTGTGAGGAGATTAACAACAGTCAGCAGAAAGAACCTCTGCAAACGACCAAAATACCCTCGCGTCCCTGGGCTAAAATCGCTGTCGAAGAATTCAAATTCAAAGGCAAAACACATTTGATCACCGTGGATTATTACAGCGATTATTTTGAAATAGATCGCTTATACTCATCCACAACGCAAGCGATTATCAAATGCCTGCAAGGTCATTTTGCGAGATTCGGAATTCCCGACGAAGTTATCACTGACAACAACGCCAATTTAGTCAGCGACGAATTCTCCAAATTTGCAGCAGAATGGAGTTTTGACCATATCTCCATCTCGCCGTACCATAGCCAAAGCAATGGTAAAGTCGAAGCAACCGTTAAGATTGCTAAAATCTTAATGCAAAAGGCTTACACCTCGAAAATAAATATTTATAAAGCGCTCCTCGAATGGAGAAATACGCCTACGTCCAGCTCAGCGACTCATGGCAAGACGAACGAAAACCACGCTGCCAACAAACGTCAAACTACTTGAGTCTGAAATACAGCGCGATGTGAAAACCAAGATCGAGCACAAACGTCAACTGGCAAAGCGATTTTACGCCCGAAACGCAGCCCCACTCCCCAAAATAGAAGTTGGACAGCCAGTTTATGTGCAGCCACAAAACAGCAATAGAAATGTGTGGACCCAAGGCATCTGTCAAGAAAAGCTGACAGATCGCTCTTATGTAGTTAACTGTGAAGGCAAAAAATATCGCCGAAACAGGATTCATATAAAACCACGCAGGAATAACCACAACTATGAAACGCGAGAGGAAACCATCATAACAACAGAAAGCAAGTCAGAAAGTGTTGTTGACAATACACAACACTCAGAGATCAGCAAGCAGCAACAAATGCCTCTCCACAGAAGTTCCAGAAATCGTAAACAAGCACAGCCATATATTCATATCCCCTGACCTCTAACTGTAAATAGTGTACAAAATGCAGACACTGTTAAAAAAATATTGTGCTTTTTAGCAGCTTAAGCAAAACGCCAGATAGATTAAAACATAAACAAGCTTTTGGTTTTATTTAATTAATGAATGTGAGAAGGATTGTTTATTTCATTTTATGCCACTTTTTATATTCTAAATTCTTACTGTTAAAAAGGGTTCTAATTTTAAAGGAAAATAATTCTCAGTTCTGTGTGGAGAATTTGCAAATGCTTATTTTGTTAAAAAAAGAAAACCTAATTCATTTTGAAAAGGGAGATGTTAGTGATGCCTATCAGATCATGCGTGTATGAGTAATCAAGTTCTAGGAAATAGGTTTGCTTTAACTAACCACATTCATCCCCGTATTCTGTGCATGCTTACAAAAGATACATATAACTGAGTAGACGTGTTTTTATTAAATAAACTTAGTAATTGCTTATTAATTATTTGCATTCTTAATTGGTGTACAACATACACACACCAATAACATCCATAAAAACAGAGCTCGTACTTAACATGACAGACAAGTACAAGGCGTCAAAAAAGTGAAACACGAAACAGGGTCTATTTCTGTATTTGTCGCCGTGGCCTGGTTTTGTGATACAAAAACAACAATGGTGTCCGAGATCATACCAGGGCCTTGGAAGAATACATTTTCGTGTTAAATTTATTTATTCGTCTATTAAGTGATTTAAGAACTTATTGAAATCAAAATTTAAAATTGATAAAAATGAACACAGGGTTCGTGCTTTACATTATTGACAAGTAAAAAGGATAAAAAATCCACCAGAAATAAGAACCTGTTACCTTGTTAGGGCTGTATAAAATTAAGTTTCTTACACTGATCCTGTGTATCATAACCCTACGACGGAGACAGTTCATAGCATGTAAAAGAAAAAACGTTTGGTTTGTTTATTGTTCTTCAGGTAATTTAGAAACCTACAGAAAGCATTATTATTATTATCCGTGGTGCGGGGGGGGGGGGGGGGGGCGCACTTTGCCAATAGAGTTGTAAAATAAAAAACTATGAAAATTATTATGTCAGTACTTAACGCTCGTTTAAACAATCAGATGGCCACGAGTACTTACACTTTATTCACTAGAAAAAACACACGGTTCGTGCTTAACATTACTGACAAGTACAAAGGGTGAAAAAACAAACACGAAACTACTTTTGCATGTGCCTCCGAGTTCGTGCTTTACATTAATGATAAGTAAAAATGATCTTGCTAAACTGACAACAGTAAATACCAAATAAAAACATGAACAAAAAGTTTTATATAGTTACTTAGCATTTAGCCAAGTAAGAAAATAATGAAAGCGAAACGGGGGATGGATAGCTTTGCCACCGCGTACAGAAACGGAATATCATCGGAAATCAGAAATATTTTAGCAAGAAGTGTGTATGGAAACACTTAATACAATAATAAAAATCAATCAGTTTTTTTAGCTGTGGCAAAAATTCGAGAGAATATGCTTAATTTCACATTTATTTAGCATTCGCTTGCATATCTCACCAGTAACTGCACACTTTTAGAGAGAAATTGTGATAAAAAGCGAGGGGAAACAAAAAAAAAAAAAAGAGAAAAAAAGGGGGGTTGATACACACGCATCTTCAACGTCAGGTTAAGCCAAGAATATGCTAGGAATAATAGAATAAGGGCAAGATATGACTTAATATTAAATCAGTTAAACTTTTTTGGGCTGTAAATGGCAATTACATTCCACGCTGACTTTAAAAATTAAGCTTAAAAAAGGTAAATAAACTAGAGGCCATTGCAGTTAGAAGCACCCAAAATGGTGGGGGGAGGGGGGGGGCGAGGGGGCGAGGGGTGACAAGATTTTCGCAAATGCATCTTCACGCATTCAAAGACGTGTTTCTTTCAACCAAAAACGTTTATTAATAATACTTTATTGTAACTAGACGCTCGAGAAGCATGAATCCGCCGGGTTCGCGCAAATTGTATACTTGATTATGATGTTCCTGTTCACAACTGTTCCAAAGAATACCATACAGCCTTGTGAGACCGATATGTGTAAAGCTCATTCCTAATTCAGTTTCTTCAAATTTTAAAGTTTTTTCATTTTGACAATTTTGCTCGGATCCGGTCGAATCCTGGTCACTGCACTGCGGGATGCTTAGGAGCAGCCATGGGTAAAATCTTAAATCAATCCACTCACTAATGCGGCCTGTAGGCGCGTGAGACCGATATGTGTTATGCTCATTCCTAATTCATTTCTTCCATTTTTTTAAGTTTTGTCATTTTGACAATTTTGCTCGGATCCGGTCGAATCCTGGTCACTGCACTGCGGGATGCTTAGGAGCAGCCATGGGTAAAATCTTAAATCAATCCACTCACTAATGCGGCCTGTAGGCGCGTGAGACCGATATGTGTTATGCTCATTCCTAATTCATTTCTTCCATTTTTTAAAGTTTTGTCATTTTGACAATTTTGCTCGGATCCGGTCGAATCCTGGTCACTGCACTGCGGGATGCTTAGGAGCAGCCATGGGTAAAATCTTAAATCAATCCACCCACTAATGCGGGCTGTAGGCGCGTGAGACTGATGTGTGTTATGCAAAGTCCTTATTCAGTTTCTGCAATTTTTTAAAGTTTTGCCATTTTGGCAATTTTGCTCCGATCCCGTCGAATCCTGGTCACTGCACTGCGGGATGCTTAGGAGCACCCCTGGGTAAAATCTGAAATCAATCCACCCACTAATGCGGCCTGTAGGCGCGTGAGACTGAAATTGCACAGACGGACAGACGGACGGACGGACAGACAGAATGAAAACTATATCCGTCCGGTTCTGCTTAGGAGCAGCCCTTGGTAAAATCTTAAATCAATCCAACCTCTAATGCGGGCTGCAGGCGCGTGAGACCGATATGTGTAAAGCTCATTCCTAATTCAGTTTCTTCAAAATTTAAAGTTTTTTCATTTTGAGAATTTTGCTCGGATCCGGTCGAATCCTGGTCACTGCACTGCGGGATGCTTAGGAGCAGCCATGGGTAAAATCTTAAATCAATCCACCCACTAATGCGGCCTGTAGGCGCGTGAGACCGATATGTGTTATGCTCATTCCTAATTCATTTCTTCCATTTTTTAAAGTTTTGTCATTTGGCAATTTTAGTCGGATCCGGTCGAATCCTGGTCAGTGCACTGCGGGATGCTTAGGAGCAGCGCTGGGTAAAATCTTAAATCAATCCACCCACTAATGCGGGCTGTAGGCGCGTGAGACTGATGTGTGTTATGCAAAGTCCTTATTCAGTTTCTGCAATTTTTTAAAGTTTTGCCATTTTGGCAATTTTGCTCGGATCCGGTCGAATCCTGGTCACTGCACTGCGGGATGCTAAGGAGCAGCCATGGGTAAAATCTTAAATCAATCCACTCACTAATGCGGCCTGTAGGCTCGTGAGACCGATATGTGTTATGCTCATTCCTAATTCATTTCTTCCATTTTTTTAAGTTTTGTCATTTTGACAATTTTGCTCGGATCTGGTTGAATCCTGGTCACTGCACTGCGGGATGCTTAGGAGCAGCGCTGGGTAAAATCTTAAATCAATCCGTCCACTTATGCGGGCTGTAGGCGCGTGAGACTGATGTGTGTTATGCAAAGTCCTTATTCAGTTTCTGCAATTTTTAAAGTTTTGCCATTTTGGCAATTTTGCTCCGATCCCGTCGAATCCTGGTCACTGCACTGCGGGATGCTTAGGAGCACCCCTGGGTAAAATCTGAAATCAATCCACCCACTAATGCGGGCTGTAGGCGCGTGAGACTGAAATTGCACAGACGGACAGACGGACGGACAGACAGACGGACGGACAGACAGACGGACAGAATGAAAACTATATCCGTCCGGTTCCCGGCGGATAATTATATTCTTTATGAACATTTTATGCTATTTTACTTGACTTTAATTAGATGAAACCTCATTAATTCAAACGGAAGAAAGAGCGCATTGTGAATCATAACAAAACACGACACCCCCAGCAGTATTTCAAGTGCCCGTCATGTGCTCGCAATATGCGCTCGTCTTATTGGCTGATAAAACACGTGTATATAGAAGAAAGAGAACTGATTGGCTATCAATCCATGTGCTTCTTTACACAGAGTTCATGGTTGTCCGCCCCCTATTGGGAAGTGTAACAACTAAAAAACAGAGCTTACTGAAAAAATGTGCAAATTGAGAACTAGGGTTCAGGTGAAAGCCAGGCTCCTGATTCGCAAAAAAAATTACAAAAAAAAATGTTTGCGAAGTGGGAACCTCGACCTAAGTCTCGATTTCGACCTGTGTACGTCGGTAAACTTCATCCGCGTTTTGGAACCTGGGATCTGAGTTCGACGGGAAGTTAGACACACATACACACACACACAGAGAACGTACAAACACTTTATGTCTCCCCTTGGTCGGGGAGACACGATGACTCGAACCCAAGCAAGACTCGAATTTTTTTTCTAAAGGACGGCTGAAATATCACATATTTTGGGCCTTGACCTGAAATACTGGTGATAAATTTTAAGTTATTTTTTACAGCCACAACCGGAACATAATGGGTCATAATTAACTGCACCTATATTTTATGTCTTGACTTAAATTCTGGTGTTAAATTTCTAGTCGTTGTTATAGCGATAACGGGACATTATGAGGTATAATACTGAGGGAAAATACAGCCATAGTGTGGGGTCTGTTTTTTCCTAACGGGTGGCATCACAGGCTGACCTTTTCTCTCTGTTTTGAAAGAAGCTCATAAACTGTGGCAGTTCCATCAGCAAGTCAAAAGTCGTTTGCTGCCAGGCTGGGCGCATCTCCATGGTGGCGTCATTAAACAAGTCGTCACTTCCGGCCGCTGAGCGGCACACCGTCGCGAATAAATCCTTCACCGTCAAAATACTCTCGTTAGGAAATTGATTGATGTACTGGTGTGCCGATTCGACACTAAGAGCTCTG
Organism: Protula sp. h YS-2021; assembly: GCA_949752745.1. NCBI lineage: Eukaryota > Metazoa > Annelida > Polychaeta > Sabellida > Serpulidae > Protula > Protula sp. h YS-2021. Next base: position 50,718,421 of record OX457025.1, on the reverse strand, counting down.
AAACGACCAATACAAAGCATCCCTATTATAGTAGCCAGCATTTGAACAATTCGCTTGTTCGGAGTTTAACGACCCGTTCAGCAACAAAGATAGCTATGTTAGGACGCACTTACTAAAGGAACAAGTAGGAAAAAAGAAGAGTAAAGAAATAGTAAAAGAAGAGCTAGACAGAAACAAACTCCTATTAGTCGCCTCTTACGGCATGCACGGAACAGACAGCAGTGTCCCTCCCCAGCCCCCTCCTCTATCCGACTGGTTGCCTCTTACGGCATGCACGGAACACACAGCAGTGCCCCCCAGCCCCCCTCCTCTATCCCACTGGTTGCCTCTTACGGCATGCACGGAATAGACAGCAGTGCCCCCCCCCCCAGCCCCCACCTCCTCTACCCGACTGCTTGCCTCTTACATCATGCACAGAAAGACAGCAGTGCCCCCCCCACCCGACTGGTTGCCTTTTACAGCAGTGGGCCTTCCGACACCCCCACCCCTCCGCCGTGCTGCTGCCGCGTACAGAACGCATGACTATCACCCATCGCCGTGCTGCTGCTGTGTGCATAACGCGAGACAATCACCCATCGGTCGTGCTGCTGCTGTGTGCATAACGCGAGACAATCGCCTATCGTTGTGTTGTTTTCGCGTGGATGCCGCAACATACTAGTAAGTATTGATGTTTTTTTTACGTCCTTATCATACTTACATGTTGTTCTTTTGTTAATCGTCCGTTAATCCGTCAGTCATCTGCCGTTACCCCTACCCGGATAATTAGCTTCCAGTGATATTGGCGTAATAGATTACCTATGGTGTTGGGTAGTTGAACGTCATTTTTATTTTTCACCGTGTCCCATTTTCACAGTCACAAACAAGTTCAGTTGGGGCTATGCTCTCGATGACGTCTTGTTTTATACAGACTGCATGATTATCCAGGATGTGTAGACTTTACATGAGCATGCATGGTGTGTAGGCCTGTTACGGACATGTAGGTTTTGTAGACCTGTAGGCATGTGGACGTATCATGAGCATGCATGGTGTATAGGTTTGTTTCGGACATACAGGGTTTGTAGACTTGTAGGCATGTGGATGTATCATAAGAATGCATGGTGTGTAGACTTGTAACGTACATGTGTTTTATGTACACGTGCAAGCATGCAGACGTATCATAAGCATGCATGATGTGTAGACGTTTTACTGGCATGTAGGGTATGTAGACGTGCAAGCATGTAAACATATCATGAGCATGCATGGTGTGTAGACTTGTAACGTACACGTGTTCTATATAGACGTGCAAGCATGCAGGTGTATCATGAGCAAGCATAGTGTGTAGATTTGTTACGGACATGCAGGGTGTGTGGACTTGTAAGCATGTAAGCACTTATGAGCACGCGGGGTTTGTACACTTGCTATGGACACGTAGGGCCACGCATCATAACCACGCAGGGCGTGCAGACGTTAACAGGAGAAAGGGACTCACTGAAATTCCCTGAAAGCAGAAGACAGGAACAGAACGTCTGCTTCTTCTCGCTTTTCTGTCAAAACAAACTTGTCGTCTGCAACAAAATGTTCCCGGTAAGAATCTACAGTGACGTAAACCTTAAGCGGCCTGTCGTCTGCCAGCGGCGTGACGTCAGCACTCGGATCCGGAAGTGTTTCTTTTATGTGATACTTCTGGAAAGAATTTACGAATTATTTGAAAACACGCAACACAATGGTGTTGATCGGTATTTATTTATTTGTATACTCGTTTTTTGCTTACGATGTCGTTTGAAGAGGCTACAGAACCTTTCAAATGTTCAATAATGTTCCGCATACACGTATCGGATTTTCAAGGCCAGAGGGAAACACTTTCAGATACCGGGGGTTGATAGGTGGGATCCAGATTAACGAACCCTCTTCTTCGTCAATATTCTTGTGATAAAATACAAACTTCTAGTCAAGCAGTTCTTCCCCATCCACGTTTAGCTGTTTATACTGGACACTAATTTTATCGTGCACCCACATGCTTCCAGTACATGTGCACTCACATACTTCACAAGACACGTGCACCACATACGTCACAGCGCACGTGCAACCACATACTTCACAGCACACGTGCACCCATACACTTCAGCGAACGTGCACCCGCATACTTCACAGCGCATGTGAACCCACGCACTTTACAGTACACTTGCACCCACATACTTCACCGCGCACGTTCACCACATCCTTTCACAGCGCACGTGCACCCACACATTTCACAGCACACATGCACCCACATACTTCACCGCGCACCTGCGCCAACACACTTCATAGCACAGTGCACCCACACACTTGAACAAAACTATTTCACCGCGCACGTACATCCAACTTTTTCGCCGCACGTTTGCCCTTATTTCATCGCGCAAGTGCATCCGCCGTTTTTACCGCACGTGTGCACCTGCTTCACCACGCATGTGCACCAACTTATTTCACTATGCGTGTGAATTCATGTAATGACCTCACCTGACTGAGCGTCTCCAGTGGGGAGGGCAGATGGAAACTCAGCATGCTATAATCCTCTGGTAACCACGGATACATTCGCATTCTCTTCATTTCGGGGTCCATCACTTGTACGTAATCACGAGTTACTTCATCTGGAAGCAGGACTGTATTTATTTAGTTTTAAGGACTTAAACATATAAACTCCGTCAAACAACACGCAGTTCGAACATTTAATGTAACCATCAGTATAACCGCGACTGCTGGTGGCCTTTTAACACAACTGTTGACGGCCTACAACCACGACTGTTGACGACATATAACCACGACTTTTGACTATGCCAAGTGTTGACAACCTATTATCTGTTCTATTGCCATACCTATTGCATTGTTTGTTTCACCGGCTATTATCATGCCTGTTTGGGTATCTGTTACCACGTCTGTTTGACTGGCTATTATCACGTCTGCTTGATTGGCAATTCCCACGTGACTGATTGGCTATTACCACTCCTGACTATTTATTACAAGGCGTTTCACCTGGTCTGCTATTACCTCCATGCTGTAGGTTCGTCAGCGGCCACATGACTGAGAATGCCGCCTGCAGTGGCGGGTAGTACAAGGGCACGACCTTGACTGTGGGTAGCTCATCCAGGGCAGGGTGCTGGATGCGGCTCCCGAAGTCATCCATAATGTACCAGATAGGTGCTGCCTCCTCCGTGCCCTACCATACAATATGCAAGAAAATATAATGGACCATAAACATGTACACAAATGTAGTGGAGCACAAACATGTAAACAACTAGAGCGGCCAGTGCACACAAAACATAAGAGTACAGGCTTATATTATACACCTTCAATCGATACCCACTTAATTTCTTGTTTTTGTAAACAAAAACAAATGTCTCCCCGACTAAACCCATGACCCCCCTCCCTCCCCCTCCCAAAAAAAATTCCTTTTTTTTAATTACCGAAATAAAATATTCATTTCTGCAAACATAACCTTAATTCATTGTAAAAAAACTCAAACTAAACAGATAGTGGTCACTAAAACAGATATAAATGGACGTCTTTTTTCATCCAAGTCTGGAAGGTGGTCGCTAAAACGGGTTTTACTGTAGGCCCTTCTTGTCCACATCTGAAGTTGGTCACTATAGTACACTCGGACCCGCGTAATATGAAGTCGTCGGGACCGAGCAAAATACTTCATATTACGCGAACTTCATATTACACGAACTTTACAATGCAATACCCGAGGGTTTGATTACGGTATTGGTACGCAATAGCTTTGAATCAAACGACTGTTTTATCTGCTTTAAGACTGCCAAAAGGCAATTGCGACCCTTTTGCGATCGCCCCACCACAATGCCTTTTATAAACAACAGCATTCAGTGTTGACACTTACTCAAAGTCTACTGTGTATTTGATTCTTTGTGTTTTTGTTATTGGCCTTTTACGTAGTTCATATTACGCGAACACATTATGCAGTAAATGTAGCCCGTTGGACCTTATGCTGGACTTCATATTACGTGAACTTCATATTAGACGTGTTCATGTTATGTGAACTTCTGTCCATAGAAACCAAGGCATTCTACATTGGGTCCAAGCAAATCACTTCATATTACGCGAACTTCATATTAACCGTGTTAATATTAAGTGGCTCCGACTGTAGTTTTACTGCACGTTACATTTTTATCCGGGTCTGGAAGTTGGTCAAGACACGCAGGTTTTACCATACGTCTTTTTACCCGAATCTGGAAGGGGTTACGACAAACGGTTCTTACTTTACATCTTTTTATCCCGGTTTTGAAGATGGTCGTGATTTTTTTTGCTAACCATCATCTTCCACACGCCCCCCCCCCCCAGCTATTTACTGTAGGTCCGACTATAAATACAACTCTAACCCGTTCACCCAACGCACCGGTAACGGTCTGCACCCTAAGTGTAGTTATAGCCATGATAGACTACCTTGTCTTCGCACATTCCCATCGGCCAAATAGCACTAGGAAGGCATTCTTCATAACTGCGCATCAGATGACGCACCTCGGTGGAAGAAGAGGGGAGGCATTTCGGTGCCAAAATGGTGAGCTGCTCCTCGTAACGCAAGATATCAGACTAGAACCTCACTTCGCTAGCGAAATGTTAAACACTTGACAAAAATTAAAACGCATAAATACTTCCTTCAATGGGTTATTTCTTGAATAATATATTGCAAACAACACAGCTTGAATACGTCTTATAAGCCGAATAGTGTTTGGTTTCTGTTGACTTAAGGTTTTATTGACTGATCTAGCATACGCCATGTTATCTATTTACGCAGTGAGAGCTCGCACAAAGCTCACTGAGCAACTCTGTGTGATGTGGGTTGAATGCTACGCATTTACGTGCAAAAAATACACTCTTTTCACATGGCGTTTTAACAAAGAAAACGAAATCAAAGACGAAAATAAAAAGTGACATGCACACGTTCAGATCAAGCTCTTCATAAGTCCCAAGTTTCACGGTCGTAGGGCCCATAGTGTCAGAGAAGAAGACACAAAAAATCGGAAAACGTGTCAAGAAGAAAAAAAAGACGAATTTTGCTCGTACAAATTCATATAACCCTTGCAAGCCAAAGGCTTGTCAAGTGTTAATGACCCACTTTAATAGCGAAAAATATTTCTGCAAACAATGCTAATCGAGCTCCTATATATAGAACCACTTTGCAACCTAATCAAGTATGCACCAAAAAAATCAATAGCTAGACCTGCTTAGACCTATAATACGACAATAGCATTTCATGACAGATCATCATGCACCACAACTGACACTGACCCCCGACTGAGTGGCATGTTACGTAACAGCCGTAGATTAGAAGCGCACAAAAAGCTCAATTTCAGGCGAAAACAAATAGCAATGGACCGACAGTAATGCTGTTACGGTTTTGAAGCTTTCTAAAGAATGCAGGAACACTCGAGAATCTTCTGGAAAACGCTAAAATACCCAGCGTAGTTAACACCTTTGCTTAGATAACAAAGCAGCCAAAAAATGGGAAGGCGGGGTGGGTGTTGACGTTTTGCACTTTATTGATTTTCTATACGAAACCGTGCGACTTATCCCACGAATAACTACCCCAAATTTGAAGTCGATCCGACTTTCCGACGTTGAGATATTTTGCTTAACAACAGATAATTTTTTACCCGTCAAAAGTTGAAAGTCGTCTGACTGAACCAAGGAATACCCATATAAAATTTTAAGTCGATATGACTTTCTCTTATTGAGATATTATGCATACAAGATCTGGCTCAAAATATATACATTTTACGCGATGACGTCATACGCCGCATTCGTTCGTTCCACTCACGAAAAATATTTAAAGTTTCTTTCGGACCTACCACGCAATAATCCCACCAAGTTTCAGCTTTCTCCGATGTTCAGCAGTTGAGAAATTTCGCACACAAGATTTTTACTCAACCGTCATACAACTGCCCTAATCACGTGGCATGCATAAAAAGTTGACAGAACCGTCTGACTGACCCAAGGAATATCCATATACAATTTGAAGTCGATAGGACTTTCCGTTATCGAGATTTTGCACACAAGATCTTGTTCAAAATATATACATAGTTTACGTGACGACGTCATACGCCGCATTCGTTCGTTCTACTCGCGAAAAAAATCTGTAGAGTCTTTCGGACCAACCAAGCAATAATCCCACCATGTTTCAACTTTCTCTGATGTTCAGCGGCTGAGAAATTTCGCACACAAGATTTTTACATAATGACGTCATATGCCTGCCCTAATCACGTGACATGCGTCAAAAGGTGACAGAACCGTCCGACCTTACCAAGGAATAAATCGATCAAGTTTGAAGTCGATCCGACGTTTCGTTCTCGAGAAATTTTGCACACAAAACTTTGTTCACAGCAGACTGACACATACACACATACAGAACGTACAAACACTATATGTCTCCCCTTGGTCGGGGAGACATAATTATGCTATCACATAAACATGGGAACAAATACACTGGAATATAAAAAGATGTAAACAGAGTGGAACATAAACATGTGAACAAATGCAATGGAACATAAACATGCACACCAATACAGTGAATCGTAAACATGCACAATGAACCGCCTAATAAATGAAGGACCTCTTTGCGATAGAGCTGAAAATAACGTTCTAAAATGAAAGGGCCTCACGAACATGATAACTTTTGATATTAAACTAGTTTGGTGTCTTCTAATCGGTGGTCCTGTTTACGAAGTTACACTGCACTTTTTTCGATATCCCTTTCAGCTCTATATATCTGGCTTGCTGGGATCATTAAGTTTTAAGGGATTGGATAGGACGACTAAAGTTGGAATAGACGACTGGAAGTCTTGTTAACAAGACTGTCCATGGACAATCCCCCAGCTCACGAATGCTGATGCCAAGACTTATGACATATAGGTATAATCTGTAACCCAAATTTCACGACCCTGGCGTTAGTCAAAATTAACTGCAAAAATGGTTTCTTATTAACATGTATGGTTTATTTATAAAACTACCTTCCAAAGTTTAAGATGTTTCCACTTATATCTTATGCGTTATCATGAAAATTGTTTTTGGTTAATATTCCCAGCAATTTTAGGCGAATCACGAAAAAAATGCAATAGCCAGGTGTGTACCAAAGCCTGCCACCCTTAACCAGAACTTCTAGAGATTAAGGCCAAATGATTACAGCCAGTTTCTTTGGCGAATCACAAAAAAGTTACAACCAGATATTTTTGGCCAAATGACAAAAAAAGGCAATGGTCAGTTACGCTTCAAATTTCGAGACAGTAAGAGTATTTTCCCAAAGTTGGCTCATCTGCACTTTATATATATTCTTTCCTTAAAGTATAGTTAACGA